>JAMAMT010000030.1:0-231993 GCA_023630325.1 Syncephalastrum sp. PYS2702 | reverse complement strand
TGTGCTCTGTAAATTTTCTGATTTGAATATGATGAGAACCAGTCTTGTGCATCGCTTTCCGGTACAGTAGCCGCGCGTATAAGTTATACCCAGATAAGTTATTGTCTCGCCTACGTTATATCCTTTTGATCTCCCGAGCGTATAGCTTACCCGCGCGGCTAACTTTGGCGGTAGCAGCAAATTCCGGCGGCTCACACAAATTGCCAATCTACTTCATTGGAAAGGCAAAAAAGCCTAGAGCATTTCAGGGCAAGACAGGTATGAAAATTTCGATTGAACAAATACGACGTAGTTGACTGATTAGCGCCCAACTAAAGGAAAGGAGCTTGGGTTCCAATACTACACCCATCCGAAGGCGTGGATGGATAGCAGCATATTTCATGCCGTTCTTCGTCACATGGATGATGAAGTCGGTACTCGGCACCGAGGTGAAAAATGCTTACTGCTAATTGACAATGCTCCGTCGCATACAAGGCTTCCCCAGGATCTTAAATACCTCGATGTAGCCATGCTCCCTCCGAAGACGACAGCAAAGCCACAGCCGATGGATCAGGGCATTATAAACAGCTTGAAACAGCACTATAAGTATGTGCACTGGTCCCGAACACCTTTATTTTCCCTTTAATCACTACAAGCGGGCCACATATTACATAGGTCCTACCATATCAAATATGCTGCGCTGCGTTTTAGGAGGGGACACCGCGACAACTTGTATAAAGTTGATCAGCTAGTGGCCATGAAGTGGGCGAGGCTTTGCTGGAAAACGTTTGTTACGGCGACCACCATTCGCAACTGCTTCGCCCACACTGGGCTTTTTACAAGCGACATGGGCGAGCGCCGGAACGCTGAAGAAGAGGGAGGTTTTGATGTGGAAAGCTCCATCAATGAGAGCTTAAACATCATATACCCAGGAACTCTTCAAGCAAAGGATATCCAGTACAATCCTCCGGACGAGCATGATATGGCAGAGATCTCATCCAAAGACTCTGTCATAGAACATGTTGTATCAACTTTTGGCCCCCAACCCGCTGAGGATGAAGAGGACGACTCCGCCGACTTACCGCCCGCCGTTCCGATCCAACAGCGTATCGACAATCTCCAGATTGTGCTCAGCGAGCTCATTATGGATGACGAGATCGATATAGCTTTGGAAAAATTGATCAGACGCAAGATATCGGCATTGAAAGCCGAGATCGCCTCAAACGCGACACAAAAGTCGCTGAGAGACTCCTTTTGTAATGTGACGTCCAAGCAAAGCGTAGGACTCACCTATCTACTTAGAACTAGACCTGTCAAAATTTTTGATTGTTCGCAATTAAAACGAGAACTATGGATTTCCAGAGATGAATTATGCGCATCTGTAAATACAGATCCAACGTATTATTTTGCCAAAGCGAGGCTAGGTAAAATTCTCGGATTCATACATATGCTGCCGACACATGCAGGTGCCGTTGGTTGACAGGTAAAATACGTTTTTGGGAAATATGATTCGAATGTCCCATATTGGTAATGTATACTGTACTTATGCATATAATGGATTTCGCTGTCTCGTATCGCTTCTTCCCAGGAGGCAATCCGGGAACAGCGATTTGATGCTGGCTCAAGAGGTGTTTGCGCAAAAATCGCCCATCCTCAGTCTATTGTATGCATACATGACAACAGTATTCTAGCGATATGAACGTAGGTCTTGCTGACGTCGATATACAGTAGCCGCGCGGATAAGTTATGCGCTCGGGAGACCAAAAAAATATAACTAAGGCCAGAATATAACCTATCTGGGGGCAGCTGCGTGGATAAATCACACCTGGGGAGATTGGGAAAGAATAACTTAGGCCGTAATATAACTTATCTGGGTATAACCTATCCGCGCGGCTACTGTAGTTGCGATGACAGCTGTCTCAACGCGTTTAAAGTCATTTCAGAGCGTTTCAGACGCTCCTAAACCGCTGATTGGTTGACCGGGTGTAAAAAACAAAAAAAAGGCACTGCCGCAAAATCAACCAATCAGCCAATTCAGAACGCTTCAACCCACTTTCAGCGCGTCTAAAAACAGGCTGAACTGACTTTAAACGGGCCTATCTCACCACTTCACTCGCCTTTTGTCCTTCTTTTACCATGTCAAGTCCTCACCCTAACGAACGCCCCTGAAGCAATCTGGATGGCGCACCAACACCCTTTGTGTGGTCACTCCGTACACGATCTGGCGGAACAGGAGAAAAGGTTGCTGAACGCGTTCAAGTTCATCCCTGACGAATTTTGATGACAACTGGTCAGTAATCGCGTACTCAATCCCTGAGGCTGCGAGAACTTCCCAAAACATGCTGCGTGCCGTGTGCTAGCCGGTCGTCGTCTTGGTGCTGGGTAGAGGAGGTGAAAGAGGCAAGTCGTCGACATCGATGTGGTGGTGGTGCGTTCATCCAAATCTATGAGGCGCTGACCAAAAGGCTCAGGTTGCTCAGAATGGTTATCATCGTCGTGGCACACCCGGTCGAAGTCGTCCAAAAGGGCGAGGAGACTAGGCCAACTGCGGGTCCAGTACGCTATGCGCGAAGCTTGGCGTGGTTCTCAAAGGCAATCTGTTCACACATGGTCGAGGGACTTGGGCGCAGCATTATCAGGCAACTCGAGTCGTGTGGCAGCAAAGAAGCATTTGATAAGGTGTTGGCGGGAGGTGCCGGCTGTGCCACATTCACAAGGAATGGCTTACTGGGCAACCAACCCATTCGCCAGCGCAAAACGCAATGACGTTCCCTCATGGTCATTGGCAGCCAGAGGATCGGATCCACCTGGACCCTAGGGCGGCACGCAGCTATCAAAACACCAGCAACAGGGCCGGTTTGGAGTCCCTCAAGATTGTGCTCGCGGAGAGCGCGTATCCATCGGTTCAAGACCTTGGAGGAGGTAAGGTGCTTCCGGTCCTGGAGGGTTTGCCAGATCTTGTCCCATTCACGCAGTTCGCGCAGGCGTAATTCTTGGCAGAGAATAGGGAAGTGCTCATCATCGATAATAAGACGTCAGGTGGCAAAGAAAGGGCACGGAAGGAACTCGACATCGAGCATATGCGTGCGCTCCGACATGATAGTGAGATTACACATGTGGCGGAAGACGATGGCGAACGAGGTGGGGTGTCCGCCGAAAATCATGCATAGGCATTGGCTTTGGCTAGTCTCGAGCATCTTAAGGTGTGTGATGGAAAGGTTGGTGCAGGCCAGTCCGGATTCAAGTTTTGGTCGGATGAACATCTTGTAAAGAACGGCGAGGATACGAGGAAGACGGCTTGGATTGCACCTGATCTACTGGAGAAGGCGCACGCTGGCATCTGCCGAGCCGACGTTGCGGACGACGAGTTCCTTATCGGCAATGTCACCCTTTAAGCCAGCATCAAATCGTTGTTTCCGGATTGCCTCGTGGGAGGAAGCGGTACGATACAGCGGAAATATTAAATGCGCACGCATTTGGTTGCTTCTCGCATTACCCCAGTATAACTGAGTTGACGCGCCATATGGACAGCAACCACCGGTAAGCGACACCAGCAAATGCCAGCAACATAGCGGATACAGAAGAACAAACGAGAAAAAGATCACGCGAAACGACGGTGAGCACTGCAATCAGCAGCAATGCCATCATCACATTTTCGACAGCGGCATATGCTTACGAACCCAATATGCCAAAATTTCCACAAGAAGTTTTCGACAGCCTTTCACCAATTGTATCCATCAACGCGCCTTGCAGTCAACAGGCTAGTTTGAACTGCTTAAAAAAGTTCAAGCACATGCATGGATTTGTAGTCGCTGCTCTGGACCAAGGTTTAAGGCACTTCCGAGATGGTTGTGTGCACATCAGGCGCCATATCAGACAACTGTCGACAACCTACAACAGAAATATTATTTGGGCAGCATGACCCGAGATGTACGTGCATCGTGTCCGTAGAACGACATATACTTCTTTTAGTTCATCTTGAGACAGATCCGAGGCCGTTGTGATATAGAGTTATTTGTTTAGTAGTTGTGTCCTTGATGATTAAGCCCTCGTCATGACTATTTTGCGGTTGGCTGTACGGTTGCTTCATACATACAATATACATGATCAAACAGCTTCAGAAACAACCCCATCCCGGGGAGAGCTATATGCATACGAGTTGCTGTAGTCAGCACAGAGAATCATCCTAATTAGGCTGCGAAAGCTGCTGTGATTAAATCGATCCTTATGTAGTTGGAGAGTGGAAGGGAGGGGGTTGTGGTCGTATGAAAGATCAGCGGATAAAATAGCGTACGTCTCAGTTCATGTTGTCCAAATAATATTTCTGTTGTAGGTTGTCGACAGTTGTCTGATATGGCGCCTGATGTGTGCACACAATCATCTCGGAAGCCCTCCGAATTTTGGTCCGGAGCAGCAACCGCACATCTTCAAGCCATTCATACTAGCCTGTTGACTGCAAGGCGCGTTGATGGATACAATTGGTGAAAGGCTGTCGATCACTTCTTGTGGAAATTTTGGCATATTGGGTTCGTAAGCATATGCCGCTGTCGAAAATGTGATACTGGCATTGCTGCTGGTTGCAGTAGTGCTCACCGTCGTTTCGCGTGATCTTTTTCTCGTTTGTTCTTCTATATCCGTTGTGTTGCTGGCGTCTGCTGGTCTCGACTGCCGGTGGTTGCTCTCCATATGGCGCGTCACCTCAGCCATACTTGGGTAATGCGAGAAGCAACCAGTGCATGCGCATTTGATATTGATGTTTTTATGTAGGCCGTGATTAAGTTTACGGGTGCCTGAGAGTGAGCACGAAAGAAGGAGCAAGCATTATAGCACATACGCTCGACCGCTCGGACCATACTCGCATTGCTACCCACACGAGACACGAGAGTAAGCGAGCCAGTCTCCCGTCTTTTAATAACAGAGGAATACATGAAGGAGATCCATTGACATATTTGAAAGAAATGGGTTTTTATATAGAAGAGGTATCAGGTTGTCACTGGTGTCCCATTCTTGCCCTGTGCTAGGTATATAGGACATTGGTCGACACCACCCGTTCACTATCCAGGTAATTTTTGTCTGGCAACACTCTTTATTTGTCTAGACCGCGAGTCCAACTTCCTGTATGAGAAATACCGTGGATAAACCTCTTCGCTTGGTGGGAAGTCAATGTGTTTCTGAAACCAGACACGTTGTCCCATCTCATAAGAGGTTCACAGAACAAGGTATGTAGAAACCACGCACGTGATATTAGGCAACAGAAGAATGTCCTACCATAAAGACACCCTACATGACTTTCCACCATTTTTCATCATGACTATATCCTGAATGTATCTAGGTTGTGGACCGGTACAAGGAGTGAAAAAGCAGGTACATCACTGATAAATTTGTTTGCTGCGCCGTTTAGCTTTCACCGCATTTCATACTTTTTATACCATATCACATTATGCTCAGGGCAGCTGCACCGAAGCTGTCAATATGCAGACTCGCTATATTACGCCGATACAGACCTGTCTATGCCATCCAGCGAGTTCGGTACTCTCAAGTGGCAGAGAAGCCTAGACAGCCGCTTGCTCAAACCTCCAAACAAACCGTGCAGCGATCTCGTACCCTGCCTGACATTATGAAATTCCTCAAGACGAACAACCAACGCGCCGTGCCAACACCGAAGCACAACGAGATCCTTACCAATTGCCCGCATTGTATGCTTGTACGGAAAGCCAGTTTTGGAGCCCAAGTCAATCTCGAGACGGGCGCGTACAAATGCAAACGGTGTCATACGAGCGGTGGCTGGCATGACTACTCCAAGACCCTCCTCCAAAAGTTGAGCAAAGACATGTCGGATCAGGACTTTGCCATTCAATCTGCGTCCAAAGTCATGACGAGCGATGGCCAAACGAGTGCGGGAACACGGTTTACGCGTCCTCTCGAAGAGATCGTGGGGTTTCATGAGCGTCTCGCGAACGATTCTGACAGCTTGAAGCAACTCAGCAGTAATTTACACCTGACCGAAGACACGTTGCGGAAATACCGCGTCGGTATCGCTGAATATGTCAATCCTCACACCCAACACAGCAACCAGGGCGAACCGCCGGAGCCCTCGCCGTGCCTGACCTTTCCTCAGACGACCTGGGAGTTTGAAGAAGGCACACACGACCTCAAGGTCGAGACCACCCGCCTCAAAGTCTGCTCGACGGATGCTCCCACCCAAGCCATCACCTACGATCCTCCTGTCGTCGACGAATCGCTTCCCTCCGGCCTGTTTGGCTATCACACAGCCAGCCTCGATGCAGACAAGGTCATTATCACCCGCCGCGAGGTCGATGCCATGGCTGCTTACCAAGGCACCGGCATCCCCAGTTTTGCTTTACCATCACACACCTATCAGCTGCCTGAATCCGTGCTCCCTCTCTTTGAGCGCTTCTCGCGCATCTATCTGTGGCTCGACGACGACGTGAATGGCCAGCTGGCTGCTGAGAAGTTTGCCAACAAACTCGGCGAGCGCCGCTGCAAGCTCGTCAGCACCCTCATGGGCGAGCCCGAAGGCCCTACCACAGCCTATCAGGCCCTGCTCCAAGGCAAAGAGATGGGCAGCATGCTCACCTCCGCCCGTCAGCTCAAGCACGACCAGATCCTTGACTTCAACGACCTGCGCCAAGAAGTCTACCGCGAAATCACCAACCCAGAACAGTCCAAGGGCGTTCAATCTACCGAGTTGCCTGTCCTGAACGATATCCTCAAGGGCCACCGTCCGGGCGAGTTTACCATTTTGACGGGGCCCACCGGCTCGGGCAAGACGACCATCATCAGTCAGCTTAGTCTCGACTATTGCAAAAGTGGTGTGCCAACTTTGTGGGGCTCGTTCGAGATCTTGAACAAGCGATTGGCGCGCAAGATGCTTTATCAATTCGCCAACAAGGATCTTTCCAAAAAGCCGGAAGAATTTGACTACTATGCCGACCAGTTTGAACAGGTATGCTCCCCGGGTTTTTGTACGTGACACAGGCCTTTATTTATTTTTTGGTAGCTCCCACTGTATTTTCTGAAGTTCTTTAGCTCAACAGCTATCAGGGACGTCCTGAAGGCATGTGAGCATGCTGTGTATGCGTATGATATTCAACACATTATCCTGGACAACCTGCAGTTTATGTTGTCTCAGCAAGGTAGAACGTCGCGGGATCGGTGGGAACTCCAGGATGATGCGATTGCCGAGCTCCGTAAATTTGCCACCCAGGAGAATGTGCATATTACGCTGGTGGTACATCCCCGCAAGGAAGTGGGAGAGCTCTTGGATATCAACTCGGTCTTTGGTAGTGCCAAGGTGACGCAAGAAGCGGACAATGTGATCATCATCCAAAAGGGTGAGAGCATGGGTATGCCTCGCTTCCTTGATATCAAGAAAAATAGGTAAATTCTCTTGCATGACTATATAACGCTAGTGTTTGATTTCTGATACTCAATAGATTCGATGGTACCCTCGGTTCCATCCCGTATCATTTCATGCCCGAGGCGCTCAAGGTACGAACGAGGAAAGAAGGCGATGGTTATATCTTTTTATTAATACACATGGGCCCACTTTTATAGATCCGAGCTTTCTCAGAGGATGACCTTGTCAAATATGAACAACAGAGAAAAATGCAACAGCGGCAGGGCATGGGATCTCAGAGCACACGCGAGGTACGGAGACCACCACCTTCTTACAGCCGGCGATAGAATTGTAACATTCAGAGCGTGTTTGCATTCTAAATAAATACAATAACAAATAGACAGCTTTAGCTGATCATTCATTGTTTATCTGGTATCTACAAAAGAAGAGAAAGAAAAGATAAAGCCAAGGAAAAGAAGACAACAGAATCATTCACAAAAAAAGGAAAAATGGGGCGGAAGGAAGGAATCGAAGAGCGGGGTAGTAAGTCACGGATTTGGGATAGAATATTCAAGTTGCGGGCAGAAACCACTTGTCTTGCGTCTCTTCCCGGTTGAGGTTCGCGATGCAAACGATCGACCAGACGCCGCGCATGGAAAGCAACAAGGATGGCCATTTCAACGATGCTTTAAATGGAACCAAGCCAGCTCCTACTCCACCCACTCACGATACCAAAACTACGGAGAAGACCAAACCGAATGGCGACGCTGACAACAAAGTCGTGTTACCCAACGAGATGGCCTGCATGGTCCCACTCAAGATCCTCGTCGGAAAATTGATCCGCAAAGCCTACGAAGACTTAATGACATTGACCGACACGTAAGCCGTCTTCTTACAGCTTGCTTATTTCTCACTCATGCGCCCTAATTCCTTATTATTCACTCGTAGTTTACCATCGCGATCCGACGTTGAAAAGAAACGCCAGATTTTGCAGCATGTCACCTTTTATCGGCAACAGATTTTGAAGCTTCAGGTCCTCGTCAAGTGGGCAGAAGATGCAAACGACATACAAATGTGCCAGGTACCATGCGTTACTGACTTCTTTTCGGTTTTGCACCTGCAAACGGAAGACAGCGAAAGCAGTAATACCAACCTGGTTTTGTTCTAGAATATCATGGCTTTCCTAGCAAACCAAAACCAAGTCTTCAGGGACACGACGCACTTTCTGCACAAGATTCACAGCGAGCTTCCTGCGGCGCGTATCCGAAATTTTGATATCTTGAGTGCGGTGGATGTCCTTACGACAGGCACCTATCAGCGCATGCCTACCAAATACGAGGTTCGTGCCTTTGTCTTGTCACAAGAAGGAAAAATGAACAGGAAAAGACGTGTTTCTCACCTCGGAATGCAGGATATGATTCCACCAAAACGACTGACTGACGGCGAGGTCTTGGAGACATTCCGACAGATGAACGACGTCATCCGGATGCGCATCATGACTGATGAAGTGCTGCCTATGCCTATGCAGGACTATCGGATAGGCAAGGATGCGGAAGGCAACCCTGTATGCACTATCTAATCATCTAAACCAACCTGATAGAGAGCGGACGTGTCAGTTTTGCAATCGAGAACGAATTCCAGGTGTCCCTGACCCTGATCGGTCCGCCCCACGATCGGCAGTGGTGGATTGTGTCGCTTGATATATTGGTACGCTCCACAGCCGGCAGTGGAGCAGCAGGTAACACCTATAGGATACGGAGCATCAAGAATTCAGCTCACACAATAGTAGATGTCGATATTTCTCTGAACGATCACCAGCGCCAGTACCTTCGCGCCAAAGCACAACAACAACTTGTCCCTGCCAATACGCGACCGCCTGTCAATGGCGTCGTGCATCAGCCCGGTACGAGCCAGACCACACCAAACGGCACCCTGCCTGCCGATGATACCAAAACCCGCCCATTCTTTTTCCCTCTTGTCAACCTGTACGACTACCTTCACCTTTTCTGCTTGGACATGCAACTCGAAGTGATGTTCATGCAAGCGACCATGATTGCCCGCACCCGATGGCTAGAGCAGCTCAAAGTGCAGATGGATCAGACCCGAACCAAGCTCACCCTCATCTATTGGGAGGGCGGCTCACCTGCAGCCCATTGGGCGCATCCACAGGTAAATTCATTGGAATGAGAAAATGCAGCCTACTCATCATCATCATCAAGCAGCTTAAAACGCTGGACAATTATGCTGAGACATCCAACAGCACAACGATCGAAGTTTCTATCAGCAACGAAAGCGAAAAACAAAAAGGACCATTCTCGGCCAAGGTGCACGCTGCTATTGCAGTCCGTGACGAGCTGCAAAGTTTGATCCACAAGGCTGGTTTGGGCGCATCGGTGGCGCTGGCGAACATCGATCCCGCGGACAAGCCCAAGCTCGTGTCTGCCCTCAAATACCCAAAGACGGCCCTGGATGTGTCTTGGGGTGGTGTGAATGACCTCCACTCTGAAAAGGACCTTTTGGTAAGCGTCGTGCATAGTCAATTGACACTGCTTTTGACTGACCTATTGGCTCCAGAACCCGTCGGATCTCAATGTCGAACGGATACTCTGGCACGTCACGCGACATCATGCACTGTGCATCATCAACAAATTCCGGGAGCTCTTGAAGGACCAAGAGTCCTTTTTAAATGAGCACGGTCTTTACATTGCACAGGGGCGCATTGAGGACCTCCTTTGCGGTGGTGAAGCGCCCGAGGATACAAAGACAGCAAGTAAGTAACCCCATTAACTTGCTTTACGACGACTCACAGATTCAGTCAACGACGAACACGCTCCCGAGGAGGAGTTGCCGTCTCTGATCATCCGGTATCGCCATCACCGATATATCAGCATCGGCCTTGATATGCGAACAGGTCGTGTCAAAGTGAGAGAAGCAGGCTACCGATTGGGCGAAGGCGATGGTAAATGATAATATCCAGCTTGTTCACGGCACGGTCTGCTCACATCGCATCTAGTGAAACTGCGCGAGCTGGAGAAACGTCTCGGCAAGAATCCCGCCGACATTGCTCGCCACCTGCTCTGGCTCCGATCCGAAGTTGTGATCCGCGAAATCGTGTCGCTCGCCAAGCAGCTCAGCCTGCAGCCATTCCACCCCTCCCAGCTCTCTTTGCGCCCGGACGACTTTATCAAACTGTTTGGCGACCTCCCGGTCTCCCAAACCCCTGGGGAATCTATGAAGAAACAAACGATTCAGCCCCGGCCATCTGGTGCTGCTCCTCAGCGACAAGGCCAGTACATTGCATCGCGTCCGCCGCAGCAGGGCGGTTTTGACGCTGTGGGCAACGAGAATGGCAAGGCCCCGTATCCTTCCCATTGTGTCTTTCTACAGTTCGCCCAATTCGAAGACTGGTATCTCGTGGTGGCGATTGTGCGAAATGAGGTCCATTCCTGGCTTTGTTGCATCAAGTAAGTATACTGGCTTATGCGAACGATAATGGGGGTTGTTGATGTTCCTATTCTGCAGCAAAACCTATGATCAGAACGGTTTGTTCCAGGTGATTGTCGACCTGATGCACGTCGACTATGAAGAGATGTGGAAGGAGCAGTTTATGCAAGGCGATCCCGACGCCTCGCGCAAAAAGAAGAAGCGACGACATGGCACTGATGAAAGTGACAAGGAGAACAAAAAGAATGAGGATATACCCGAACTTGCGACGAAGCGACGGAGGAAGTCATCCAGTGGTCAAAATACGATCCCAATGCCATCCTCTAATGAATCTGAAGTTATCGACAAGTACGTGTGTGCGATAAGGGGAATTAACTATGACTAACCCTACATGTTAATATAGTCTCTCCATTGATCTGCGATTCATGGCAAAGCTGGATTCCCTTTGCCGGCAAGTGATTAAATGGACTGATGCGCAGCATGGTTTAGTAACATGAAACAAAAATAGGGCCTACATCACAAACCGCAAGATTGAGCAGCAGCTGAGACAGTTCAAGAGTGCAATCCACTACCGCACGCGTCCGCTCTTGAGCTCGTTACCAACACCGGATGCGCAGGTCATGAATCACCCTGCTGCAGGCCGCATGGAGGTGCTTTGTGTACCGCAGCGAGATCTCCTCAAGAGCTGTCTCGTCATGAATATCGATGAGAGCACCGCACCACAGAATAGTGCGGCACGAGAAGCCCTGCTACACTCCCACCCATGGGTCGATACATTACTATCACAAGTGAAAAACGAGGTAGTGATGCGCGCATCAGGATGGTGGGCCTGCGGTCGCAGCGAATGCTTTGTGGTGATCCAAGACAAATTCAATTGGGGCAATCTTTCCTTGCAGACCTACGACATCAGTGGTACGTACAAAATGTTGTGTGGTGCGCAAGATAGACTTACTTTGGGCTCTTTGTAGATCACATTTCTCTTGATAGGGCCACCAATGTCCTCTCGTTTACATATACTGAGATCGACACGTGCATCGATCGATTCCTGACTGATTGGGAACGTATCTTCATGATGACCAATCTGGCACGCCAAGTGTCGTCCAAGTGGCTTTCCAAATTCGGTGACCAGCTGCAATTCGAAGCGTTTAATATGCAGGAACTTAAATTTACATATGCAAAGGTATCGCCATCAATATGTGGGTCAAACGCACAGTCACTTACGGTCAGTCTAGGAGTATACATGCTCTATACGATGGGAAGCCCTGGACGCAACGAGGGCAAAACAGTATGTTATCAACCTCGACCTTGCGACCGAGACCGAGACAAAGTCTTCCGCCATGCGTTCACTACAGGCTCCAAGGAACCCGCATTGGCGTGTATCACGCTTCTTACAAGATTTGCTGAGCGAAAAGCGGGATTTGGTTTATTTCATCCAAGTAAGTCGCACATTGCCATGCTGATGCATTCACTGACACGGTACGCCTTAGATGATTTTCCAAACGCTGCCCCTGATGGAGTGTCTCGAAAAAATGGAGATGGAGAGCATACAAAAAGGCTCATTAGGTGCCATTTCGATCATACCACGGGTTGTGGACGCTGTACGGATTGTTTATCCTTCCTTGTAAGTTGCGTTTAGGCAGGTATGATGAGAGAAAACATGCAATAACACCATAGTGTCAGGCATGCACTGGACATCTCGTTCACCAATCCAGAAACCATCTGCGTTTCCGACGCAGCCTACCACCACACGCTCTATCCTTCTTTTGCCCTCTCTGACATACCGGACAACACGTCATTTCCAGTGCCATATGTATCGCCCACGGCGTACAAACATGATACCACGGACGGTGCACAAAAACCGATCACAGTGGTGCAGCAGCTCAAGTACAAGCCGTTTGCAAAGTTTTCAAAGCTTGTGGACGACTTGGATAGCTGGATTTTCGAACAGAGTATTGAGGTGCCTGGCATTCAAGCACCAGAAGAGGAAGAGGAGCGTGAACCGAAAGCGATCGGGTTCAAGCATGGTTTCATCTGTTCAGCGTCTTTATGTCCTGGTGTCTTATCACGCCTGAGCGAGCTGCTTGAACAATAAAAAACACAGCCATGTCGTTTCCATAGCACCAGAACGGCCCAGACATGTCATCGTTGACACTGTGGATGCATGTTGAACATTCGTCAATTTCTTGAACGTTTCGCTGTCTGCTTGTCAGGATACTGTATATTTCTACTCGATATTTTGCCACTAATGAACGCATGCATACCCAGAGCAAATCACGGGGAAATTGCCAATAAATCTTATTCGATTGGTTCTTCACGGGACTAATACTTGTTAACCGTATACCGATGTGTATTTGATGGACCTGAATGTAACATTACATTGCATGTGTCACCCAGATCTGAAACATGACACACCTGCGGATGAGGCAGGTCCTTGGGAAACCTTCGGTGATATTCCCAATGTAGGGTAGGCCCCATCCCTCTTTCCCTTTTAAATAATGGCCCCCATCTTTTCACATACCTGATTTCTTCGCATCGGACTGTTTACAGACCGCTAATTAGGCAAGTGTGCCTGCGCATGTCCAGATTTGTGTTAGTGTCTTACGTATCTAGCGTTTATTTTGCTCGGACCAACGCGTCATGGGGCCGCGAGTTCGACAGAAGACCGTGTCCAGACCAGCGTTCTACTGTTGACGATAAAATCTAATCCATACTCCTATCTGAGACAAATGTTACGTCTCAGTATTCATACTTTTGTAGAACTTGCTAAGTCGAAATCGCCAAAAATTTCTTCAGTTTCAGCAGTCTCTTTCTAGCTGAACCATAATCACAGCTCTTCTATAAGTGTGAAATGCAAGGACTATATAACCACATATCCATTGATAATCTCGGAAAATCTATCAGGATGAGACACTAAAAAGAAAATGAAAAGTAGACAGGTTAGCAAAGATCTCACAGATAGGACATCCCCAAGAATAGAATATCAAATGTCAGTTCCTTTTCTGTCGTGAACAGAATTCAGTATGGACCCATTGACGAAAAAATATGAGCTGATATACGTATAAACTCTTCCTTTATGATGTACTGCCACGGTTACGCAAAGAGAAACAAAATGCCTTCCTTTTTTAAGCCCGAGCCCCATCCTCAAGTGGGTGCACATGCGTCAAAATCTTTTTGTCTTCCTTTTGTAATACTTGGGGGGTACATAGGTACGGGGGCCCGAGCGCAATTAGAATTCACGAGAGCGCACATAGGAATAAGATTTGGACAGCACATGGTGGTTGACAGCGGCTCACGTATGCGCGCCTTTTTTTCTTGGTCATATGCATACTTACAACACCTTGGAGCAGATAAAGTTTTTGTAACGCGACAGCTGGATCCCAACAGGTTTTAGATCCTGTTAGATACCGCGTTTTCCTTCCACGCCGTGGTTATGCGTACATGTATTAGAGGGGAGCGTCAGGGATGGCTTTCTGGTGGACAAATGTATTATCGGCGCTCAAAAAAAGGTATGAGCGAGAGACAGTATTTATCACAAAGTTTAAAAAGCCTCTCTAAGGTAGATATACAGTATGTTAAAAAAGTTTGTCGTTTTGGGAAAGAAGAAATGGTTTATTCGGAATCGGGGACTCATCATTTATAGGCATTCAAAGAACAGCATCTGGAAGGGCAGGTCATCCAACTGTAAAACTCTGAGAGCAATCAACTCAAGAGCTCGATATCTGCGGGAGTTCTTTTTTTTTTTTTTTTGTTCTGTCCATTCTGGGGGGAGGGGGGAGAAGTCTCGATCAGTAACTGTTCATGGTAACACGTTCATCATAATGGTTTGCTTCACAAAGCTGACACAATGTTGCAAATCTGATCGATCACCGGGCACATATCGCTGCAGCTTGTACCATGTCAAGACCAAAGAGAGAGAGAAAGAGATCTCTGTGTGATAATGATTCGCGCGCAGAAAGCCAGCTGAAGGGTACACAACAGCAGCTGAGGAACATTTGATGATTTAACCAGAATGAAAATATGGAGAAAAGAAGGAGAAAAAAAGATTGCACAACCGACCCCGGCATTTCACGTAACGTTTGGATTGAAAATATAGAATATGCACGTCCTTAATGAAGCATGTGTTTTCCCGTAACACGCATTGTGAGTGTATACTTAACGTAGGCCGATCGCCTTGATGATATACGCGCTTGGGTCTTCTCTCGTCACCGGTACGTAATAGTGAAAACGTGGCGTTTCCCTGATTGAGAACAGACATATGTGCCCGTGTAATCATGGCTTAGAATTGTTCCTATGCGTCACACCCCCAAGCAGTTAGCCCAAGGATTTGAAAAATGGAGCACAAAATGTATGTTTTTGGTGTGGAAAGCATGTTAAATAGAGTTATGCTCAATATAAACTGCGGAGGATGTGATCTAACGAGCCATTTAAAGATGAAAAAATCTAGTAATACTTACTGATCCAGGAGAGCGTCCTGGTAGAATGCATCGAAAGACAACCTTTAGATGGCACATACCTAGGAAAAATGGAACGGGCTGACAAGAGGAGTAAATTTTTTCAAAGTATGGGTTTTTGGAAAATGTGGGGCAGTCTTCGAAAGAGTTACATAACGGGAGAGTGGAAACGAAGACTCGGATTTTGACCTTTTAAAGTAATGTGCATGTTGAAATTCAGTGACGGGCGCCGGTTATTTTGTTCTGAGATGTCGATAAACTGCGGTCGATAAACGGGGTGATGCACAACTCTTGTACGTGCGTTCACGAAGAGTTAGTTGAAAGGTTACTGTATGTACCCATTTTTGCTAAATGGAAATGGAGATATCCACGTTTTCTAGAAGGCTCATGTCAAGGAAAGACAAGTGGACACATGCTCCTGTCGCACAGCATCAAAGCGTGCGGTGCTCAGAAATGAGGGCACAGAGACTCTGTGTGTGTGAGAGAGATGGGAGGAAATTGAAAAAAAGAAAAAAAAATTGGGGGGACAGGTTAGGAGAGGATGGTGACACTAAGAGAAAGGTGGTCTTTGCAAAGTTGCGATTGGCAATGTTTCAAACGGCAAGGTTTTTGTCCGCGCAAAACAAGGTGCGTGCGTTGCGCAATGAATGGTCCCCCGATCCTCAGCATATGCCCAGAAGCGTCTCTCATGGACGATTCTTGAGCCGTACTGTTTTTTTTTTCTTTCTCGTATTTTCTCTTCTTCCTCTTCTTTTCCTTTTTTTCTCTTTTCCCTTCTTTTATGTCAAATCATCACTTCTGACTTGACTGCATGGAGCGTGTCGCAACTTTTCGCTATCGTGCCCAACCTCATTAAATACCCAAGTACGTTAGCCGTTTATATTGATTTTGTCTTTTTGTTGTCCTGCTCACGATAATTGGGTATCTCATATCAATGGCAGCTTCTCTTTTTCTATTTTCCAAACCTTTTATCTGCCGCACGTGGTGGTAACGAGTTAACCTGCCAATCCTTGTCAATTGAGAACAAGCAACAATAATCGACCTCAATGTCTGGACGACGATTAGAGCCTCAACCGGGGACCAGTAACGTCTTCCAGGAACAACAGGCGCAGCAAACACAAGCCAATTTGCCACATCCTCCTGTACGTCTATCTGATTAGAATACAATGCAATATAATACAGTGTGATGTTAATGTGATACATCATAATATATATTAACTGTGTTATTCTGGTTTATGCATAGCTTGATCCATTTTATGACCAGCTCTTACGGCTTTCATTTCCTGACAGCGTGTCCGCCATCGAACAATGTCGCGAGCTCTGCGCTCAATATGGTTTCACGGTTAAACAAGAAGCAAGCACCCACAGGGTAAATACGATAACCTATCATACATATATATGCATGCAGCCTTGCATGTTAAGAGAACACTGTCTAATCTGATGCTATATTGTTTTTATTTATTTCCATTCCACGTAGAACATCTACGTTTATTGTTCTCGTGAGGGTTTACCCGATTCTCAACGCAACCCAAAATCCAACCCTAAACGTAAACGACCCTCAAAACGATGCGACTGTCACTGGCGTGTTGTCCTGTATGAATCGGGAGGTCATTGGGAATTCCGCAAGTCACTGAATCCTGAAGCCGCGTTTCACAATCATGAACTTATGCGGCCCGAAGAGATTGAGCGCAACTGGCCGAAAGAAGTGATTGACATGATCTTTGAGCTCGCCCGGCAGCATCTGCCGACGCCTGAAATTCGGGCACGGATACAAGCCGAGTTTCCCGATATCAGCTGGAATGAACGACGTTTCTATAATCGATTATCGGAGGAGCGACAAAAGATCAAACAGCGTGAAGCGGCCTCACGTGCGCATCGACTGACGACGGAGTGGGCACGCGTGTGCATGGCGGCAGCTGGCAGCGAGGACCTGTCGAGCTTTGTCGAAGGCGAGGTTGCCAAGCTACTTGCGGCGACGTGTCAGATGGCCAAGCTGGACCCGGCAACTCTGACTGCGCCCGTGATCACGGATGACCCGGAATACGACTCCGAGCCTCCCACGCAACCGTCGCAGGGCAATATGCATTTGCCTTCGTCCTCACAGGACCATCCCGAGACCACGACTACCACCACCAGCGGCAGCGGCAGCGGTGATAATCAGCCAACCCAAACTACGCCGTCCTCGTCACAACAGCCACAGCAACCACAACCACCGTCAAAGCGAAAGTCAAAGATGAAGCCGCCTTTCCCCAAACCCGCGTCAACCGCACCCAAGCGCCCGGATGTACCTAAAGGCTTTGCGCTCGTGTCCGTGCCACGCCACAGCTACACGGTCAAGATTCACAGTCAGCGCTTTGCTAACGAGATTCAACGCGCTCCACGCCGTTCGCATTCTACCACGACGGAAGATGACTTCATGATGCCCGTGCGAAAGACGTCTCGCAAAGGCAAATCCAAGCAGCAGAGCACGATGGAAGACGAACCGCTTCTGCCCAATCCCATGATGGTGGAAGCATCTGCACATTCGGCCACCTCACCACAGCAGCATGAGCATCACCAACACCAGCAACAGTCAGCTGCAGCCGCGGCGGCTGCTGCTGCTGCTATGCCATCGCCATCGCCGTTCATGTATCCCCACTACGATGTATCGTACGCGCAGTCGTTCAGTCGCTATCATCAGCATCATCCATACTCGCAAGCGCCTGAATTTGGTGCGATGCACTTTGAAGCCGTGCCAGCGGCCCCGGCGGCGTCCACAGGGAATGAACCCACCATCCACCCTGCATTACAGTCCAACCCGATGGCTCACGCGAAAGCGCCCATACCGCCCGAGTATCAGCTCCAACAGTCGCATCAACATCAACATCATCAGCATCATCAGCATCACCATCCGCAGCTCGGAATGGCGCCTCCACCGCCCCATCCGCCACTGGCGGCCATCGCGTCTGTCCCGTCAAGGAACTCGACTGATCCTATCATGATGAGTAAACCGGAGCATGAGGATGGACAGCATCACGGTCATGCTACCAGCCAATCGTCGACACAAGCTTCTCAGCAGCAGCCACAGCAGCAGGATCTGTTTATGCCGCCGCCTCCCCCTTCGCCTTCTCACCACCACCCCCCTCCGCCACACCCCCATTCCTCTCATCGCGTACTCTATCCAGATACGCCCGATACACCTATGCCTCATAACCAGCAAGAACATCCACAGCAACGCGAACAACAGCAACATGAATGAGCAACCTATTAGTACAGCGCACACCAATACAGTTTATACATACACATATGTCAATTAGCACAATCACTCCTTTTTTTATTCTATACTGCCTTTTTGTACATTCACATTCCTTTTTGTCCTTTCTGGCGCAATACACATACGCAGGCATCATGCAAACGCAATTTTCCAAATTAGCTCACTTTTTGCATGAATGGAAGTCACATGCAAGTAGCAAGCAAAAGTACCTGATGGGAGCGAAACCCTTGTTGACCCAATATTTGCTCATCCTTTGCTCGTCATTCTTTGCTCGTCAGTGCACTTTAAATTTCAGTCTTCTTCTCGCTCTCGTCCTCCTTTCTCGAAATAAGAATAAAAAAAATATTAGCAGCATGGGCCAACCACGCGAGACCGAAGAGTCATCCACTGCTCATCAAACACTACGCTCTTTCCCGGGCAACCAGCACAAAGGCCACAAGGATAAGGCAGAAGGTCGTGTCTTTGGCATCGAACATCCGGGCTCAACGGGTGTTATCTACGCCATGGACAGAGCTGCTCAAATTGGCTTCTCTTACGATGATCCGGACTGGGGTAAGTAATGCCCTATCGCACGACGAAGCAAGGTCTCTCATCATGAGCCTCTCTTTTCTCTTCATTTTTTTCACGAGCAGCCAACTTTGGTCAAGGCGCACCAGAGGGTAAGTACGTTTTTTAAAGTCTTTGATGTGCCTTTAAACGTATGCATATCAACAGTGGGCCCCATCGAGGGCTGCATGGAGAAGCCCACGCATTTCCACATGCCTATAGAGGCATATGAATACGCACCAACGGATGGCACCAAAGAACTACGTACTACCGTCGCGAACCTTTACAATGAGATTTACCGTCAAGGCAAAGAATCCAAGTACACTCTCGATAACGTAAACGAACAAAAAAGAAAGATAACGTAGTCTTGATTTTTCTAAATTTTGTAACAAAAAGGTATGCATCGTTCCAGGTGGGCGGGCCGGCTTGACCCGTCTGGCAGCGGCCATAGGTACATATTTTGGCTTCTCCGCCTTCGCAAGTACTCGTGCTAAATCACTTTCACTCAAGGTGAATGCAACGTGGGCTACTTCCTACCCGAGGTAAGCAATGTAAACCTCTCCCGATCACACCCTCACTTTCCCATGGTGTTTGCTTGCTATTTAGTATACGGCGTATGAACAAATGCTCGGCGTATTCAAGCGTTTTGTGCCTATCCCGGCCACGCTAGATGAGGAAAGCAACTACCATATCAATCTGGAAGACGTACGTAAAGAGATCAACGGCCGTGGATTAGGGGTTATCCTTGGTTCCAATCCGCGTAACCCCACTGGCCAAGTGCTGGAAGGCAAAGAGCTCAAGGAACTGGTTGAGACGGCCAAGGAGCGACACACGACGCTGATCTTGGATGAATTCTATTCTGCCTATGTGTACACTCATGACCGTGAAGAGGACGGTCGTACGGTCAGCGCTAGTGAATTCATCGACGGTAGGTGAGAATGTTGGATATTTTCTCGCTGGCTCATGTATGTCTACGCAGATGTCAACAAAGACCCTGTCATTATTATTGATGGTCTTACCAAGAATTTTCGTGTATGCTTCCGATATGTATATACTGCGTAACGCTAAACGTCAGATCGTGTCTTATGTATAGCTTCCTGGATGGCGCGTCTGCTGGATCGTGGGTCCCAAGTCCGTCATGGACTCTATGAGGAATTGTGGCTCATTTCTAGAAGGTAGGATCCAAGTACGGATATATGAGGGCCTTGATAATCCGAAGGCTGATCTCCTGTCCTGTTGATCAGGAGGAGCAAACCATCCATTGCAGGTAGCAGCCCTGCCCCTTCTGGAACCTAGTGCTTTCCGCAATGAAGCCAAATATCTCCAACGACATTTTCGTGACAAGCGGGACCGCGTACTTCAGCGACTGAAGGCAATGGGCTTCCATATCAAGTTCCCACCCAATGCCACCTTTTATGTCTGGCTCGATTTACGTCAGCTTCCACCTCCCATCAATGTGGATCTCAACTTCTTTGAGGAGTGTTTGAAGGAGAAAGTGTAAGTGAGACTCATATCTCATGTATCCCTTTGCCTCACGTCAGATTTATTACAGAATTGTGGTCCCTGGCATCTTTTTTGACATCAACGTAAGTTCATTTAAGCTGGTATCAAGCATTTGAATCCGCTTACACACATTTTTCACACCCGCTGTTATCAATTAGCCGGCGCATCGGAGGGAGCTATTTGATTCGCCCTGCGCTCACTTTGTCCGCTTGAGCTTTGGCCCTCCCATGGAAGAATTGGAGCGTGGCCTTGATAAGGTCGAACGAGGTAAACACGATATGATGAATGGCATAACAGCATGGCTAATCATGTTTTTTATTGACACCATCTATCTTCTTGTATAGTGGTGAAAAAATTTAAACGCGGGTAAACACTGTACAAATCTAAAATGGGGAAAGCAATAATAAACAACAGGTGAATGCACACAAAAGAACGGGGAATGCCTCTCTTTTTGGCTGCGTGTGTATAAGTATTCGTGTAGTAGTGTGTGTACGACTTTAGGCGGCCAGCTTCTGGCGGGACTTGAGGAGGATAGCGTAGGCAACGATAGTATAGTTTGTGAAGACGTCCTTCATCATGAAGAGAAGGGCCTGCGAAAGCACCGCCTTGAAGATCTGCGTGCTCATACCCTAAGATTCATATACGACCAGTAAGCCAAGTTGTCCCAATACCGATCAACGTTGTTTCTATACCTTGTACCAGCCAAAGAATCCCTCATTCTTCAGAACGCGGGCCAGTACATCGCCGGCGCCCTTGTAGGCGACGACTTTGTCCTTGATTTCCTTGCTAGGCTTCCACTGCAGACGGACCTTGGCCATAATATATGGGTAGGTAATGATGGTCGCCAATGTCTTGCTGAGGGCGCCCACAAGGAAGTTGACACCAGGCGACATCGGAAGGTTCAGCGTGGTGAGAACAAATTGCTTGATCTTTTCAAAGCTGCCATAAGTGATGGCAGGGTTGACACAAAGGATCAGCGAAGGACGAATGCCGTGCCACAGACCGGGAATGCCTTCCTCTTGCATGATGGTCGAGCAAGTGCCGAAGAAGCCCTGACGCTCATGAACAGGTAGAGTCTGCTGGCGCGTTGATACAACCGAAATGGGTGTCGTCACGAGCGTTGTCAGGGCACCGGCAGCGGCGCCGAGGAGGAGCTCCAACGCGGTTGACAGCGTACCACCGGCCGGGTTGAAGTTTTTGTTGTAAAGGTCGCGGATCATGGAGTAGCAGTAGAAGTAGGTGAAGTTGGTCGACGCGGTACCAATTAAGGAGCTTCCGAGACCGGCATACAGACCTGACAGACCCTCCTTGTTTAAAATCTGCATGATACCGTCCAAGGCGTTGTCATAATGCTCCTGTTCCTTATCGTCGAGTGCATCGTGCTTTGTCTGGACCTGGATGCGTGTCTTTATACTGTTTGATCGTTAATAAAACAGGTGGGGACGTATTGCGAATTTTGTCGTTATCATCTTGTGCAACTCACATGTCGAGAGGGTAGACAAGCGTCAGAGCAAACATGGCGCCGAACGAACCGGCGAACGCATGGCCGACCGGCGGCAAGACAGGTTTGGATTCGACGGCCATCAAAAAAGTATGAAGGTGGAAGATGTAAGAAGGAAGAAATAGGAGAAGAAGAAGAAAAGAAAAAGGAAGTGAAGGAAGAGGGGCAAAATGAAAGCGGGAAAGCTCAAACGAGCTCAAGGTAAAATTGCTGACTCAAGGTCTTTTGGGCTTTTTGCCGTTGTGGTCGGCCGACGTGCTCCGACAGTCAAGCTCGTGACTTCAAAAAACCCAAACTTCTGCAGAGTGATCTCCTGCTGGTTTCGGAATTATTCATGCTTTTCTTTTTTGCGGCCAGCGGTTTACCCTGCGGCTCCTAGATATATGTTTAGTGATTTAGTGATCGTCTTGAATGTGAAAATACGACATTTTCAATGGCATCATCCGGAAATTGCCACTGCCGAGTACCACATTTTCCATATCAGAAGGTGATACAAATCAGCACAAGTCGCTTTCAAATCAAAAATTCAATCATCTACCCCACACCGCCCTATCTCCATGACAATACGAAAGTAAAAATAAAATGATTACGTCTCCCTTTTCCACTATACACAATCACCTTTGCGACTGTCAAAAAGTAATACGAAACCACCCATACCTGTAGCGATCATACGTCAGATATACATCATTACAAGGCAAGGTGCATGCCATTAGATGTAGCTGCTCGGTTTAA
Source organism: Syncephalastrum sp. PYS2702 (assembly GCA_023630325.1). NCBI lineage: Eukaryota > Fungi > Mucoromycota > Mucoromycetes > Mucorales > Syncephalastraceae > Syncephalastrum > Syncephalastrum sp. PYS2702. The sequence continues at coordinate 209,224 of JAMAMT010000030.1, read as the reverse complement.
TGTCATGTTGAGGTGCGAAAAGGAGGAGGTATGTACAAAGAAAACAAGTAAAAATGTATGGATAAGGTCGAACCAAAGATGCTTTTTAGATTTCGTGCTCAGCAAGGAGCATGTTGGGAATACCATCCTTGATCCTGTATTCGTGGTTACAGTTGGGGCAGACCATGACACCTTGCTGCAGATGTGTCTATTGAGCGTGTAAGTTTCTGTTCCAAACTTGCTTATGTAAACTTTACCTCAAGAATGACATTGTGCAGAGTACGCAGGAATGCTTCGTCCTCGGTCGCATTCTCAGGCACTTGGGCGGGAAGCGACGAAATGCCAAGCTAAAACATAACGGTATGAATTGACTAAATCCTCGTTGTTCGGGTTTCCTGTTATTCTACCTGGAGAGCAGTAGCATTCAAGGCTTCCCAATCAAGCTTGGGAAGAATGTTGGCCAGGAATTCCGGGCTGTACTCGGCCTCAATCATCTCGAGCTGAACGTCCTTAAGCTGCAGAGGGAAGTTGTTGGAGTTGCAGTTTTTGACATGGCACTGCAGCATGTTATGAGTGATGATGCGCATAGTAAAAATGTAGGATAAATGATAGTATTGGTATGAATGGCTCTTGTCTGGATAACCAATGCTGCTTTTTTTTTCTTTCGCGATTTCCAAGCCACTCACAGGCTCCGCACTTCCCTATCATTTATGCAGGTGATATTCTTCCACATTCTCGTCTTCCTTAACCTTTCTCTTTTTCAAAAGATATCGTTTCCCTGCCAAGAACTTTGATGATTAGCAGATATGTATGCATAGATAGCATTATTCTACCATTTGATGAGTCAAGTCGCGCTTATTTTGCTATAATGCCACGTGCAAGAGAAGTAGCTGCCGCTGCCTTGCTGCCCGATACCTCCGCCTCCTGCATTCAAAGCTATTCTAAGCGTGAACAGACGGCTTATCGACACCTCTATGAACGACAGCTGACTGCACTAAATAGGTTGGATTAGCATCATCCTAATGTTAAGCATATGCCAGTCTGTTACGTACTGATGTCTCCAAAAAAAAAAAAAAAAAAAAAAAAGGATAGACGGAACAGCCATATTCACACATGCGTTACTGGTCTTGGAGAACGGTTAAGGAACCGTTATCGTTTCTTCTTTCTGTGGTATTTTTTTGTTTTTATGGACGGCTGCCTATCCATGATCTGTACCGATCACTACAAAGCTGTCGTACATTGCTCAGATGGTGCAACTGTTGGACAGGAATTTTTGAAAGCACGTACAATGATGTGTGAGCGTCAAGCAAATAGAGAGTGCACCTCGTTCACTGTCATCAAATTCAGATGATTTTCAACTATGGCTGGTATGGATTGTATTCCCCTTTATTCTCAACCTCAAACCCCACCTTTATAACACGGGAAATTATGTACCTGGGCTGTCACTCCAACCATCCATCTAGGAAGTCATAAGCATCGATTTGACAAAACTACAGAAGTTTTTTCTTGAGGCAGCATGCTATTCAGAACAGATGTTATATCTGGAGATGGAAGAATACAACTGAAACTTTTTTCGAATAAGCTGGAGCTCTGTACTCGATATTGGTCGCTTACTTGTTGCCAAGTATGCATGACGTGCTAGCGTATGGGTTCGTTTCTAGTGATATATAATCTATCAAATTATTCCTATTATTAAATGTGTATCGAACCATTTAGAAGTCATATATGCATGCTCAGCTCATAGTGTTAAATTAAAGACATAACCGCTGATTGGATAAGATACAGTGGGAAGAGCATAGCAATTGAACCAAACCGCCATCCACTGCCCCTGAAATTTATTTCGACGGGTTGCACCGCCACCTCGAATCTGCCCCGTATTGGATGGACAAACACCCGATATGGTGTAAAACCGAGATCTACCAATGAACAGGGGATGCTTAAACGCTCTGCGGTCCTATCACTTATATTTGAGCGGCCAAATACATAAGCTTGTTGGCACGTGTTTTAGAGCATCCGCATAAAGTTTAACTGTCATGATAGACCCGCCAAAATGAATAATGCCAGTGCACGGTAATGCGATCAAATGAGTAGCGTGGGATTATTGTGATTGCATACAACAGCTTCACGGAGAAGGTATACCGACATCTACATTCAGGTTTCTGTAACGTATCATTTCCACTCATTCTCTGATATCTAACATCTGCTTAACTATGTACTGTGTCTTCGGCACCTCCGGATTGGTTTTTGGTCAATTCATTGTTGCAGTCTTATAGTGAGTGAATCATAAATTGTTACTTCACCTTTTTCGTAATAATTGACTTGGAGGAACCTTACATTTCCAGGGGGAAGTGAACAAGAAAAGTAGCAAATACCAGTGGTATACACAAAGATCACTGGACTCAAAAAAAAAAAAAAAAAAAAAAAAAAAAAAAAAAAAAGACACGCTTCGCAGAAGATATACTTAGGCCATAATCTAAAAACAGATTTTACAACGCCAAATATGACATAATGCGAGATCGCATCGTACTACATGTATTGCATGATGAGCACATAGAGCTGTGTCGTACTATACAACGTTGTCGCACCGTAGTACGCGACCCTAGTATCACTTCCTCCAATTCAACTTCATTAAAATGGAAGTTCCTCTCCTGTAATGGATCCGAATACCAAAGGGATGATGGTGTTTATACAGAGCTTGTTGCTGCATTAAGGAGAATGACTTGGTCAATTTTTCAGCAGCATCTAATATGGAATACCCTGATGCATAACCCAATATGGTCAATTGCCGTGTCTGATTTTCTTTCTTCTTTCGGCACGGTATATAAATGCAAGCCGCATATGACGCTCGTTTTTGACATCTCACATTCATATAATCTGTACACACATAGTGGCTCATACATATCCTTAATACGCATTCCAATGGCCAAGACAAAAACCCAGCAACGGATACCGCGACCCATGAACTGCTTTATTGCCTTTCGAATCGAGAAGCAGAAAGAGATTCAAGCTCGATTTCCCGGTATCAATCACCGCAGCATCTCAAAGATCGTCGCCAAGTGGTGGAAGGAGCTCCCAGAAGCAGAGAAGCAGCCTTATATGGAGCGCGCCAGACTCGCGAAAAAGGAACACGAGCAAACCTACCCGTCCTACCGTTTCTGTCCTCAAAAACGCGTTGGCCAGAAACGAAAGTACACCAAGAACAAGCAGGAGGACGCAGAGCTGCTTAGCAAGGTCGAGATGCTAGCCGTATCTGCATCTCCTTCCGAGTTACCATCCCCGGCATTGTCAAATTCGACTATTGTGACGACCCCAAGAGTACAAGTCATGGTGAAAAAAGAGGAAGACGAGGAGGATATGAAATTCCATCCGGAGTTATACGCCTTGACGCCTCATGAATGCCTGCAGCAGCCACAGCATAGCAATGTACATACGCAGCCGATCTATCCTTTTAGCGAGCACCACTTCTTCGATGCCGCCACTTTACTCCCAGAGCAGTCATATGGCACTTATCCCTTCTCATACCCTTTATTGGACTATGCCTTAACCTCTACGCTGACTCTCGGTCATCCTCATACTTCCTACATCGATCCTGCTTTCATTTTCGCTCCACAAGCTTCATGCCTTTCTGATCTCACTATCTGAAGAACATTGTTTACGTTTATGCTGGATTCCCTTTGTTTTCTTTTCTTTTCATTTATTATTCTCCCTGTCATTATCATACTTGTACGCGTCCATGCAAAACATGCTTTTTTTTCCCTTTTCATTTTTCATACAACTCGATTAGATCTAGAAATATATAGTACCATATGGTGAAAGAACTTCCACAATAAACACATGAATCACATCTGATTAAAGCACTTCCATATATACATCGTCACCCATGTTGCAGTACAAAAGCTTTCTGACAGCATAGCCTGAGCGCGAAACACGTTCTAAGTACGCCGAAAATACAGCACTTCTATTTTTCTTATCTTTACAGCAATCACGTAGTTTGAGGAAGTACTACTCTGCAGTGTTAAACGAATCACATGCGCAGATCGAGCAATACCTGTCGGTTTCAGTGGGCTACCTCAGTTTGTGTATCTCCATGCTCAAACACGATAATTTAGTAATGCTGACATAACAGTTATAGCTATCTGTTCCTTTTCCTTTCGTCTGTACAAAGCTTCATTAGCGAGAAGTCTCATCGAGCAGCTTTTGATGTCCAATCTTCTCCTATCATATTTTCCAGCTCGTGTCACGTCAATGTAAACCTTGTTCGCACACGAGACTGTACGGGCAAACCAGCAAAAATCGATATGGCATCAACATCCAAAGTAGTTCAACCGTGGTTAGAAACGAGGTATTTATATACACGTACAGGAAGCGTTACTTATAAGCAATTGAAGAGAGAACACGAAAGGAATGTACTGATAATACTGATTGTTTATGGGCTGTGATACGTAAGGGAGAAAAAAGCAACAGAACAAAACCATAAGATCCTGTGCTCACCACGACTTGTGAACAGTAACACACACATGGAACACAAATGGATATGGAGAGCCTACTAAGTGCTGCACCACCATTCAAAGACGCACCATCTCGTAAATCTTTACACGACTGGCCTGACGGAGGGACCTACCTGGACTTTGCAAAAAAAAAAAAATCTCTTTGTCCTCCTTTCCTTTTCTTCTTCTTGTTTTCCTCACTTTCGTTCTCTATTTTCGTTCTTTACTTTTCTTCTCCTTCTCTATTTCTAGTTTGTTTATCTGTATCTTATATCGTCAAATCTCTCGATGGGAGGAAAGCTGTCCCGAGATATACAGGCGTTGAGTGGGAAGCGACCGCGGAAAAGAAATCAGCGAGACACACCTGCGACACCCATACTTGACGGACTCAATCCACCACAAAATTCGCCGCCTTCTCTCCAAAGCGACTCCTCCTCTAAACCTGACTCGAAATCAAGCAAGACAGTGATCTCGGGTCGCGACTTTCACGCGACCCAATCGTCGTCGTACTGGCTACCTAAGGACGAGGAAGAGCAAGACCGTCTGGTCGGAGTAAGTTTTGGTGTTTATTTGCTCTCCTTCCTCTTTGGTTCATTGTGTCCAGACATGCATGCCAATCTAATTCTGTTCTCTCCGGGTTTACTTTTAAAGCAACATTTTGCTATTAAAGAGGTTAATGGCGGGTAAGGCGTTGTATTTTAATTTCTAACTTTATTTTAACGTCGGATTGTTCATCTTGCAGACTTAACTACCTCCCAAGCGTGGAAAAGCATGTTCCGCTGAATACCGAGGGAACACGCGTACTCGATATCGGCTGTGGATCGGGCGCTTGGATAATGGTACGCGGATGCTCCTGACCCACTTGCATCCACCTATATATGAAGTTTCTCTTTTGCCATGCTGGCTAATTCGTGTGGTGTATCTTTTTCTATTCTGTATTTTTACAGGACATGGCAGTCGATCATCCCTTGTGCGAGTATGACGGAGTCGATATGGTCGATGTGGCCAAAGCACACATTGTTCCCGATAAAATTAGATTCTTGTACAGCGATGTAACAGAAGGTTTACCCGAGATACCGTCCAACACGTACGACTTTGTACACATGCGCTTGTTTGTACTTGCTTTGCGCGAAGATGAATGGCAGAACGCGGTACACCATGCAGTTCGTGTGGCAAAACCAGGCGGAGTTGTGCAATTACTCGAGTACTATTTCACCGTAAGCTTTTTAAAAGAGGCTGTAGTGAGCAGATTATGCATGGGACTAATAATTTGCATGAAATTACAGCCGACATTCGATCACGATCCTACGGTTGGAAAAGCTGCGAATGCAAGCACGTATATCTGTAATTTCTCTTGTGGATATCCTTCTCACACCCCTCCAGTTGTAGATACAATGGCAACACGAGGGCAGGACCCTTATGTTGGTCCCAAGCTTGGCAAATTCCTGACAAAAGCGGGCTGCCACGTTCTGGAGACTGTTAAACGCCCAATAGATATGAGCAAGTGTTCTGTTCTTTGTAAAACTACTTTGCATCCCCCGCTGACACTTTTATTTGTGTAGCAACAAACACTATGGCAGCACGAAAATTCATCTGGAACTGGCAGCAAGTGCTCAAAGCGATGATGCCTATCATGGGACCCAACATTGGCCTAACGGATAAGGACGAGCAAAACCAGTTCATTCGAGAAGTCTGCCACGGAATTGCACATTGTCCGCCTTTCTTCTTTATGTACGCTGCCGTTGGGCAAAAGCTATAGTGTTTTCGTTTTTGTGATTTCCTCTTTTTTTGGTTGAATGTTTAATCTTTTCTTCTGTCGCATGCCATAATTACAAAAAAGGAGTACAGAGAGGGATAGAAAGAAGAGAGCAAAGAAAGAAAGGGCGAAAGTGAATGTGTATGGGCTGGGTAATGGTGAGTGCGCGCGTGTGGGGAAGTGTGTGTGAGATTGGAGAAAGAAAGATTAAAGTTACAATTTATAGGTTATCACGCTTGATAGATGCTGTCGATGTTACATTCTTTGCGCCCTGAGTGACGAGGTTTGGGTGCTGTTTATACAGCTTGTAAGCCGCATAACCAGCCAAAACAACCGCGCCTGACGTCAGAGCCATCGCCATGTAATGTCGTGGCTGCCATGCATCCTTTGCTTTGTCCTTGAGAAGCCCCGGGGTAGCAATCGTCCTACATTACTCGTTGAGTACACGCTTAAAAGAACCACGTCAAGGACTTACGGGTTCATGGCAACACCTGCCAGGATTTGATACAGATCTGCCATTTGTTGCTTTTGTACGGACACACTTAGCGGTACGGCCAGGCCCAGGTTGCGACAGTAGACATCGGGCTGCACCTCGTATCGCTGGGTCACTAGATCTAGCTCGCATTTTGTTGCGACAAACACGGTCGGCACATGGTCGATTTTGTATTTTCCCTATAGTTCCATGGATGAGATCCCTAAGCCAACTGCGAGAAAGCGGTACTTACTCGTAAAGATGCCACATAGCCAAATGAATTGACGTCGCTGGTATCGTAAACGAAGCATAGAAGATCACAGGCTTCGAGCTTCTGTTTACTTGACAAAATCTCGGCTTCCCGATTTGGTCCGATTTCTTCCATCTAGGTGATTGTATAATTTTTTTAGAATCGTTTGAAAAGGAAAAAAAAAGCTTACCACAAGGTACTTCTCGACACCCTTCATCTCAACAGAGTTGACGACGTTATATAGCTCAGTTGTTGTCTGGTATTTTTCACTGAAGGGTTTATGGACAAAGGCGCGTAGCAGAGAGGTCTACATGAAGCTATGTTTTAGAAACCAGAGATAGATAAGTTGCGTCCGACATACCTTGCCAGATCCTGGCGCCCCAAAGACATAACATAAGAAGACGTTACGTTGGATCTTGCCCTTTTTCCGATCCACTTTCTTTGGTCGCGTCACTTTGAGTGCCGTTCGCGTATCCCCTTCGTAACCAAGATAAGCCAGATATTTCAGAGTCGTCTTGTAATCTATTAAGGTCGTCATACTGTTCTCTTGTCAATATATGGCAAGTCTAATGGGACATATGGTTTACCTCCATTGTGCTAGCCAGCCCTGAAGAGTGACGAACCCAGTTTCTGTGGTGATTGTGGAATGGGGAAAAGCCGTGTTGACCCAAGGATTCCCAGGTGACGTGCTAAAAAGTTCTTCCAACTCTGTATGGTTCAGAGCACCATCTTTGTCCTTATCAAAGGCCTGAAACAATTCGGCAAAGAATTGGTAGCCGTGAGGACTAAGTTCTACGGAGCATTCTTGTGGCACATCGAGGCTAATCATATAGAAGTGAGCGGTCAATGCACCCAGGTACTCCTTATTCTAACTTACTGTGGGAGGAGGAAGTCTTCTCGCAGAGAGAGATCATCACCATAACCAAATTTTCGCAATACGGTCCAGGTCGTCTCGAGGCGGCCCCTTTGAATGAAGAGCATATGAAGGAAAGCAAAACCTGGGATACGGGTCAGTGTGCGTCTGAATGTACCTCTGACCCAATAGTTCTTTGTATTTACCAGGCTCTGTTAGGCCGACCTCATTGACGCCTTTGGGCTGATGTTCTTTAACGACCTCCTTGACGCCATCGAGTTCATGCTGCTGCAACGGGGTATTGAAGCACTTTCTCTGCAGGAGGTCATGAGCATATGTGTCTTATATATAGAGATATCTTCCGCCGCACCTGAAACTCATTCAACTCCTGGTCATTCAGCACATTATCTTTGTCAGTATCGCAGAGTTTAAAGATACGACTCAAGGCATCGACGCACTGAGGTTTTAGGATCTAGATACAAGAGAAAAGGAAGTAAGTAAGGCGAATAAGTAGTGAAGGGAAGGGAAGTACTGACATGTTCACGTGAGTCGTAAAGAGGAGCAGTAGGGTGCAAGACTGCCTTTTGCGCAAAGTAGAAGACCTCCGATACATTCAACAACTGGCGGGCAGAACATTCGACACAGGTTTCGACTTCTTTAAACTCATTCATGATGGGAATGACCTCGTCCTCGAGGCTTTGGTTGGTCACATCCTCGCCACGCAGGTCAATCTTATTGCCGACCAGGACGGCAGGAACCTGATGTTTGCATGCATAGTTAAGTATAGGAGATCATAGCAAAAAAGCAAGAAAAAAAAGGTATGAAGCATTACGTTTACGCCGAGTGAGCGAATGTAGGGTAGCCAGTACAAGGGCAGGCGATTAAAGGTGTTGGGGTCGTCGATGGCGTAAACGATACAGATGACATGCGCTTTGCGTATCTCAGCCTCTAACTGTTCTCGATGCTCGGGACGCGCTATGGCCTCGTTAATAACCAGCGATATAAGGAAATATAAATATAGCGAAAACAACAACAAAGTATGTACCAGAAGAGTCCATGATATGCATGGTCACATTTTCAGGCGTCACCTCTGGAGGAATGGTCACTTCAGGAACGAGATGCTGGACCTATGGAAATAATAAAAGAGGAGGGTGAATAAAGGTCAATGTGGGGATGGGTAGACTAATTGAGGTTAATAGTTGTCATAATAAACTTACATTAGGGACAAAGGTTTCCTTTATCAGCGAGGTAATGAGTGTGCTCTTGCCAACACCCTCTAATTATACGCGCAAGTCTTCATAAGCAACAGGAACAGAATGGGTGAAGATAACGGGGAGCAACATACCGTCGCCGACGAGGAGAATGCGAACGTCTCGTCTCATTAAGCACGCGCGTTATGAGAGTAAGAAGAGAAAGAGAAAGAAAAGAAAGAAGAGAGAAAAGAAAGGGGAGGAGACGAAGGTGGAAGGGGAAGGGGACGAGGATCGCAGCAATGGAGTAAAATGTGAGTGTTGTTCAAGAGTAAAGGTGTGGACTTCTTTTTTTCCTTCTTTTTTTTTTTTTTGTGTGTGTGTGTGTGCGTGTGCGTGTGTGTATTGTATGTGTGTATGTGCGTTCTCTCTTTTTGTGTGCGTGTGTGCGGTGTGTTTCGAGTAGGAGGCGGGTTCGTGCGCTACTGCCCTTTTTTTTCCCTTCTTCTTTTTCAGCTATTTCTGTCTCACCCCATTTAGCCTATCATAAACTGTCTTGAAGCTGTGGATCAACCCGCACGCTTCCTCTTGAATGAAGCCAAGAAGCATTAACTTCTTTACCCTATTCTGCTTGGGCACTTTGCACAATGAACCCTACACGCTTCAAAACCACCAGGCGAGTATTTACTTGCCGTGCCTGTAAAGACAGGAACGAAGGAAGGCAGCTAGTGTGTGAGTCTCACCGGTTCCTCATCGGCGTTTCGGTTTATTTGATTGCTCCTTTCGAGCTGACTTCAAGACATTTGTCATTCCAGCCTACAGCTGAAGCATACAGCCATGCATTTTACCAAGAGACAGTGTCGCGCGTCAGGTCAAAACCCCTTATAGCACACCTGTGATGTGTTGCTCAGGCCTGCAAGGAAAGCTGCCGACGTCAACGGACGATACGTTTACTATTTCAGGCGATTTGACGAAAGACTGGGGCAGCAAAGACATCGTCGCGAATATGAAGCCCTTGATGCGCTCACCGAGAAGGTCATCTACCGGTGGGTGCTGTGATACGCGTTGACGCGCACTGTGTCAGGCAGCCCTTGCCTTCGAGCAGACAAAAAGGCACGTACAGAGCATCATGCACACGACGTCAAGCTCTGATTGGAAAACCGATACGGCTCGGGCCATGATGGAACGGCCGCCCACATCACGCTCAGCATGTCGTGATTAGAACGGACTTTCTTCTCAGTCTCAGGATCGCTTAAACAGCCAAACCGGTTTATACCGCATTTCACGCGTTCCAGTACAGGGCAAATAGCCCAAGGAACAAATACTTTTACTCTCCATGAAGGTAAAATGAACAGGATGAAAATAAAATGTATATGTATATATAAAATAGCGATAAAATAAAAAAAGAAAGGAAGGGAGAAAAGCGGGAAATACGCGCTTTACTGGCAAGTTGGGCATTGTTCCCGGTTTAATTTATGTTTTATTCGTTTTTTGATGGATAAGTCCATTTTCTGTTCAACACACCATGTCTACTTCGCCAAAGAAACGCACTTCTGATATACCCATATTAACACGTCGTCCTTTCCCGTCCAACCATACGCGGTCTGCTCTCTGGTCCACTCTCCGTCAATCAGATCAAGTTCGATCGCGTCCATCCACGTCTGATTCACGATCACCCCCATCGCAGCCTTGTTCGTTGTCATGCCCATTCTGTTCTGTTATCCTCACGCACCGCCAAGCAAGAACTCCCGACGACCATATCTGGCCCTGTCTGGGCCGATTATCGCGAGGGTCCAAGGACAACGCCTCTGGCTTGGAAAACGTGAAAAAATGCGCAGTATGTTTGCAGGACTTGCAGACGTGGTCCACATATGCGAAAGCAAACCATATCTTGTCCCACAACAAATCCGAGACGATGCAATACTTTTTATATCCAAGGCAGCCCAAACTCACCAGTACCACTGTCTTATACGAGCACAATGACGACAATGACGACAACGACTTTCGGGACACTGCCATACGACGTACAGAGCTGGTTCTGCCTAGACACATATCCCCTCCAGAGGAGCCAGACAGGGAGTCTAGCAGCAACTCCTTACGAATGCCTTCCCGGAAGCGAACTTCTTCGCAAACCATTAAGCTTGCTTCTGACCCTTCTCGTTCTTTTGATACCCACCGACGTACACCCCTTCATAAGCCAGCACCACGACACTCCTCTAGTACATCTAATACGCAACATACTATGCCCAGTAGTTCTGAATGCAAGCTCACACTCAGTGCACGTTCACCATCGGCATTCGAAGAGAAAGTTGACCTACTTACGGCGCCATCCAAACAGAAGAAGTTACGTGCCCTAGACGACGAATCGCCAACGGAACCCATATCTCGATCTTCCATTCAACGGTCACCTTGCCCCTCGCGGAGCGATACTCATGCGCCCGTCTTCAGTAACTCTAAACTCTCCCGTATCGATAACTGGCTGGAGCACTCTATCCAGGACACCACCGCGGAGGCCATCGAAGAAGAAGATAACCCGGGTGGAAAAGACGACCTGGACGACAAGGATTGGGATAACGAAGACGACGAAGACGAAGGTTCAGTGTTGTCATCGGAGGGAGAAATGGTATTCTCGGCTCCATTACTTCCACTGGACCAGTTATTGGAACAAAACCTACCCGAAACGATCGACCAGGGCATTTCAAGGCAGCGCCTTCTGGAGCACATGCCGCCGCTGGTCCAGGACGAAGCTGTCCGCATACGAGTCATACACATACTGGAACGCATATTATACTTTATCGATGACCGACGCTTAGTGCGTCTAACTCAAGTGAAAGAAAATTCTCCCCATTGGCAGGAGGCTGATCTGGACTTTATCCTCGAGCTCATTCATTACGTCAAGGTAAAGCAGAAACCGGACCGCAGAAAAAAGCATAAAGCTGATCTCATGCAGAAACCTCATATCATGGCAAGCATCTATTACATTCTGGATCAATACGATATCAAGGCTATATCGGCTGCGGACGTGATTGAACGATTCGTATTGCTGCATTCGTCGTTTGCACGCATGTTTTGCCTTATATCCTTTATCCGGTCTCGCATCCATCAGGACGCTACCCATACAACCAAGAATGGACTGTCCTTCAGTTCATCCAAGGAGGTTTCGCACAAGCCGTCAAACTATCAAGAGGTAAGCTATCGGTTTGTATTGTGTCATCTACTGTATTTGTAACGGTCAAGTGGAGATCCAGTCGGCAATTACCGTTCTAGGTGACAGTGATGACGATGCAGATGCAGTTGACAGTCTGCCACAAGACGAAGTACACGGAAGCAGGACGACTGGAATACATTGTACTGTCCATGATGACCACGAGGTAGAAGAAAACGATATCGACCTGCAGCAGCCGAATGACACCGCGGCCATTACCCTGGATGATGGTCTCAACGAGTTGGACAGCATTGTCATACCGCAGCTGGTGGATGAGGAGAACGCTATACTCCGCGAGCTGTCCATCATGGAAGATGACGACGATAGCTTCTTCAATGACGCACTCGGTGATGATAACGACGCAGAGAGGACGATATCCGAGCAGCCATTGTCCTTGAAAAGCAAAGAAGATACCCCTGCTCACCCGTCCGTCGTCATTGACCTATCAGACTCTCAGGGGTCGAAGCGTGACGAAGATATGTTCGGCTTTTATCAAGAACTGATGGGTGACGACGACAACTGGTAGAGGTACGCTGATCGAATCCAAAACGTATACCCGACAACCTTTTGATTTCTCTTTCCCCAGCAGCTACCGTAAACCGTCGAGGAGACTGTGTTCTTTCCAGACAGTGCTTTATTTGTAGGGCAACACACGGTGCAGCATTTTCTTTTGGGTGTTGTTGACGTGCGCAGAGCGACTCAAACGGTTGACACGTTCCGAGGAAAAGCCCGAGTTCAAGTGACGAATGCCGACACGCCAGCGCTTGAAGTTGCCATTGCCGGTGGGGAAGAATCTAAGGACCGTGTTCGGCCAGTTGTAAATATATTGTAATATAGTATCATAGGATGTGTATCATAATGGATGTATTACCTCTTTTTGGCACCCGAATGGGACTTGAGCTTAGTAGCCATGCCACGAGCAGACTGACCCAAAGGCTCAATGCTGAAGAGTTGGCGAGACGCCGCTGCTATACGAAGAGTGCTGTGTGAGTAGATAGTAGCATAGAACAATGGTACCTCCTTACTCAGGAAGCCTAGCATGTCAAAGAGTTGTGTGTGTCAAAGGGGGGGGGGGATTGCCCTTGCTCAGTGGGCTTCGAATTTAATGGAGGCGGCATTTCTGTCAAGCCACACACTTTTCACTTTCCATTACTATACCCCGTACACCATGGAACTCATGGACGACACAATGCGCGATCAAATGGACACCTTACAGTCCCTCTATCGCCAAACACGGGCCTTGTCTGATTGCAAGACGGACCTGCTGGCAAAACGCGACGCGCTCGATAAGAAACAGCATCTTTATGAGGAGGTTGTTGCCGAGCGACAGCGACTGAACAAGGAGAAACGCATGATGTTGGATATGCTTAACAAGATTCAGCAAGATATGGACGCCATTTCCGACATTGAATCCAATCTGCATCGTGAGCAGCAGGATCTCCTGCGCCAAGTTGAGGTGTTGCAGAACGATACCTATGAGCCTCTTCATGGTATGCCATAGAAAAGCGCACTTTTTCGCAAGTGTAGCTCACCCCGTCTGCTTATAGATAATGTCAATGCCCTCAGGATCAAGCAAGGTCTCCCCAAACTGCCTAGCTTTCAGCAGGAACTCGAAGCTCATATGGCCCACATGTTGGAGCAGCGACGCCAAACCTGGCAACAGGAGCAATCTCCTAGCAGCAGTAGCAGCTCCCGCCGGCGGCGCTAGACGTTAGAAACAAAGCATTTGACTGGGAAAGGAGGGATCGCGAACGATTCGTGTGCATCTGTACATAATGGAAAAAGTATCACGGCGTCTATCCCTTTTGTAAATATTCTATACTACATTACGTTTAAAGTTTTACAGGCATGCATGATATGAAACATGCATTTTTTACACCAGATTCAAACCTGGTCACCCCAAAGGAATCGTGCTCGATGCCTCTTTTGCTAGCGTTTAAACCCATGCACAATGACCAGGGAAGGATGATAGTTTATTCATGCTGTAAGCGTGACACTCTTCGTTTTTCACTGGCCTCGACGCCTGCTCGTTTGTGCAACGAAGCATTACAGGGTCGTGCAGGAGTTGCCTAAAAGCACAACCGATGATTTGCCTCTGCTTCTTTACAGGAGACACCTCTCTCTCGTATAACCTTTTTATTTGTACGGATAGCAGACCGCAACAGACGGCAGCTGGGGGTTGCGGGGGTTTACCGCCAGTCCCTTTTCACATCCTCTTTCGTCGCCAACTTTTTTTTTTCATTATTCGTAAGCTGTGGGTGAGCCTGACGTAACAAAGAATGCATGGTACAACTCCCATGTGGCAAATATACTCGCACAATTTTCTTTTTTTACACACAAATGGACGCCCATGGATCTTATTCTATCCCCACATTGCTCCATATAGGATGGCAAAGGTAGAAATCTAGCACGATGTCTTTTGGGTTGAATAAATAAAAAAAAATCTCACGAGCATGACGGGTGGAAGAAATGAATCAATCAAATCATAGGCCTGGCGCCAAACGGGGTAAATGCGTTGCTGTACAAATGGGTTTTACGACTATTTTTTGTTTTTTGCGTACTTTCTTTCCGATAAAATGCAAAGGGGGTGCTTATAAAACTGACAAGCACCGATGGGTTCCTCCTCCAGTAAAGAACGCGGCCCTTCTTCGTCCTCCACATCATCGCCACCCCACGGCTCCCGAGAAAGTCGTCCTCGCAAACTTCTCAGCATCAAAAAACGATCCGATCATGCGCTCAAGAACTCCACTAAAATCAAAAATCCTAAACCTTCCTCGCCCAAAATATCAGCCAACGCATCCGCATTGACTGCGGCCGCCAATGCGGCTTCTGGCACGCCACCTTTGAGGAAAAAGGGCCAAACCAATGTGAGCCCCGTGTCCCAGACAGTCAAGTCGGGTAACGGCGCACGCACGGCCTACTACGACGTGGATGACCCCGAGGCCGTGGCCGCTGCCTCAGCCGCCATTGGTGTCGCCGGCAGTCTTCTTCTTGAATCCGACGAAGACCTCACACGGAATATCACTCCCTCTGGCGTGAACGCCATCGACCAGGCCGTCAACCAGGCTGTGGCCGCAACAGAGACAACCGCCAGTAATACCCAGAGCAACTCACCCTCCGAACAAACCGCGGCCCAGACCGAAAACCAATCTGGCCGATCCACTGTATCCTCGGACTCCTCATCGAGCATGCCGCACTTGCATCTCAGCGAGCGGTTCCTCCTCGAGCTTTACACGGCCGCTAATCAGGAAGAACAACGCCGTAAAGAACGTGACAGACAGCAACGCCAGGTAAGCGTATGACAAGAAGCCTGGGTATTTGTATACCCTTTTGGATAGCAAACAAATGACAAGCTCATCACGCTCTTGTGTAGCACTACCTGCTTAAATACGTCTACCGTTCCAACTATTCGGTTCCATTAGATAAACCTTCGCTCGTCGTCAACCTATACTGCGGAGGAGGTACTGACTTCAATTTGACTTTGGATGGCTCGACTCACCTTATTCCTGTCTTTAAGGCATGTGGAACGTGGAAATGGCGCAAGAGTTTCCAAACTGCAAAGTCATTGGTATCGACTATCAGAATGCCATCATGTGCAACAATATGGCCACGGAGTACGACAATCTTTATTTCCACTACGCGCTTCCACGACACGGTACAACTGGCCTCGAGTTCCTCGACGACAACTCGGTGGATCTACTGATGATACGGGATGTGTGGATGGTCAATTCACCCGGATTCAAGTGGCTCGATGTCATGGAACAAGCGCATCGCGTGCTCAAGCCCGGCGGTCATGTCGAATCATTTGAACAAGAACTCGCTGTCCAGTCGCCGGGCGCCCATTTTTACATGGTCGACCAGTGGGCTGGCGAATTCTTTAAACGAATCGGGATCGACCGTGACATTACTAAACGAATTGGATATTACATGAAGCGAGCGGGTCTTATTAATATTCACGAAAGCACAATCGAATTGCCTTTGGGCGAATGGTCTTCTGTCCCAGGTAAGAAACTCCCGCTCCTCTCAACTTTGGCCCTCCCACACCCCATCCCTCGTCTATGGCTATCCCCCTTCTCTCTTTCCTCCTGGGAGGAGATCCATTGAGGGCCTATCCCAATTTCATTGTCCACAGCGGGTCTTACTTACCTGATGAACTTTTCTACTCTGTTAGCCATGCGGGAGTCAGGCTACCTCTTTCGCGATCTTATGGGACGCCGGTTTCGTGTCATGAAACCATGGATGTGCGAATGTGCTGGTGTTAGCGAGGCTCAGGCGACAGCTGCCATCGACAAGGCTATGCAGGAATGCGAGGAAGCAGAGACGCGAATGAATTGGAGACACTATGTTGGTCAAAAGAAACCTGATAGCGATACGGTATTACCTATCATACCTAAAACCTAGGACTGGAAGCTGGACCTTTTTGTCCTATATACAGTAACGACTCACTTGCATAGCAGGTTTTTTTATATAATCCATCATAGCTTTATATATCAAATTTCCCCCGTTTTATATATGCTCTACATAATGTTTATTCTGATTCTCCCTCTGATTCTTCTTCTGAATCTTCTTCTGAATCTTCTGGATTATTTTTAGCCTCTTCTTTCTCATCTTCTAGTACAGATGTGACAATCTATAAACATTGAAATAGAAACATTCAACAAAGAGAGGTCAGATATATGGGCCAGCAAGCGCTTCTTCACTTGCCTGTTCTAAAAGCTCGAGGTCGAAATTGACATCCTTCTTTTGGAGCTGGAAATAATGCAATTCGCGGGCTAGTGTCCGAATAACATGATCACTCGATTGTTGTATCCAGGTACAATAATCATCAAGCCAGATTTTGCTGTAAATATAATATACATCGTGGTGGTCAAACATGTCTTTCATCTCCAGGAGAGCCTTGAGGATGGCGCGCTTGCCGAGTTTAAACAGGATATAAACATCATTCATGACCTTTTGACACAGATCCCAGTGGCGATAGAGCGGGTAGGCGAGTGCACGGCGGTAGGAGGCCAGAAGGGCCTCGCGCATGGTCATAAACTGATCCAGGCAGGCCATAGACGAGCTGAGTTTACCTATGCACCACACACTTTCGACCGAGTTTTCACCTTCAAAGATCCGATGATTGTAGCTGTAGGCAAACATGAGATCCAGCAAGCCGAGGTAGGTTGCCTTCTCCGAGGACAACAGGTCTAAAGACAAGAGAAAACACAAAGTCATGTGAGGGTTTGGTCTTTTTTAGGGCAACCCTCAATTGTTGTGTGCCATACTCACATTCTCTTTTGGGTAAATCACGCATCATGGCCTTATCCTTGTCGGTGAACCGGATAAGTGAGTCGTTCGAAATGGTCAGGCTAGCAAAGTCGATCTCATCCACAGCATTGATTTCCTGTATCAGTGCTACAACCACCACGGGAAGGGGAAAAAAGAAACGTTACTAGACGGGTAACAGGTGGATGATCTGCTTACGCTTTTTGTCACTCTTTTTTGTGATACGTTTCAGCTCCTTGTACCACACAGTCTTGTAGTCCAGGACGCGACGGATGTCCTCGTCTTCGGCGAAATCCTTGGCATAATGATCCTCGTCAAACTTTTGGTCCTCCTTCTGAAGGCGCTCCTGCCTCCGTGACTTGGGCGTAGATGTCTCAGGATTGTCGAGTTCGTTTATTTCGTTTGCCGTTTCGTTCACGTGGCGAAGGTAGCCAGTGTGGAGGCTGTTGAAGCCATAGACGGCCATCCCGAGGTTGATCGTGTCTTCAGGTAACTCCTGCGGCAACTCCCAGTTGAAATCGACTGCTTCCTGCATCTCGTCTTTCCCCTCATAGTCTTCACTTGACACGACCTCGATCAAGGGCTTTTTTGGTGCTTTACTTGCGTCCTGTTCTCCTTTCCGAGCGAGCAGCTTTGTCAAGAGGTCGAGGTCGGGGAAATGCTCGCCCTTGGTGCCCTTGCTTAGTTTGACGACAAACTCCCCCGAGCTGGGGTCGTACACTGCTTCGGACGCGTCATCCTCAACGATCGACCCAGGGAAGTACAGGCGTAGGAAATAGGGTTTCAAGTAGAAGCGGAATTCATTGCCGTCGGCATGCAGATCGACGTCCTGAGCCTAAATGCATAATCCGTTAGTTTAGATCCACCACTCTCGTCAAGAGTAAAGTAGCACTTACACGAACGTGGGGCGTATGAATGGTCACAATCACAAAGCTCTCGTCCTGATCTACTTTAAATGTAGGCGTAATCATGGTTCTTATGCACTATTCTCGAAATATCAAAAAAAAAAGTTTTCTGATTTCAGGTCGGGCGGCGACGACTCCACCGCATTATTCAATTTGCATCTGATTGTTTTTCCCCTACTCCAAACCCCCCCCCCACCACCCACCCAAAAAAAGAAGCGAAACGAAAGAAACAGGGCATACATGATATGAAAATAGCATCTAGTCGTCTATTAAAGTCATTTTTTCATGTTCAACTACATAGCACATTAAAGAAAACCCTCCGGTCTTCCATGCGGCTATATCCGTACAGAGCTCTGTTATTTAGTACAAACTATTTCGGCAACAGACGAAAGTAAAACATCTCAATGCTTTATCATTGCGCGTGTATACGCTCAGTGCAATTGAGGACCAATACAATGCTGCGCTCTAGTGAGATGCGCATGAGATAAGGAAAAGAAAATAAACCCTATCGTTGAACATTACGATGGTTCTATCTCTGTCGCCCTCTCAAAATAGATTGTCTATTTGCTAGTCTTGGTATGAGTAACTGTGCATGCATATAGTATAAGTCAACTTGCACTTGCGTATGGATGACGAACGGAGGCAGGAAAAGTCGGGTTACAGACGGGTACGCTAATGGCAAAAGTCCTGCAGCACCCGCGAAAAAAAGTCCGTTGCCAGGGTCATTTCCTTTAGGGAAACCTGTCTTGACAGCATGCATGGACATACATCACTATGTATTCCTCATGCACTCATCACATACATACCCTACATATACAGAAGGCCAATCTCCTCTCGTCGTTTCGAGAAACTTTGCGCATATCTACAGATGATCAGTTTTAACTGTCAATAAAGAGATACCACATCCTACGTCAACGAAAAAATTGGTTCAACGTTGCTGAAAATAAATGTACGCAAATGACAGCGACTCTTTGGATAGGTTCTCATCCTGTCTTACCTTGCACGACTCTCCGTTCCGAGACTTCCTGCGTCGCACAATAGCCGGAGAAACAATTTCCTATCAGACAACGATGATTATGTATGCATCATCTTGCGCCCTGGCTGTCGATATATTATTAAGATAAGATGGACTTTATGCGCAGGTAAGTTTAGGTGACCCATAGATAAAGAAAAGAGTGCATGTCCTAAGGTCAGTAAAGTAAACTTGATTGAGTGCTTCTAGGCGGGCGGAATGCATAGCGCTGTCTTTTTCTCACCTTGTCCGAACCTGACCTTTTCAATTACAATCTGAAGCAGTGCATATCTTTAATTTTTTTTTAGCTCCGTGCCACATACGTGCGCTCGGCAAAGCATGTTGTGACTTATATATTATACTTATTTGACGGGCGCATGTCTCTGCTTTATCAACGACGGTAGTGGATGACTTCGTCTGCAAGTGTCTCTTGGATCTTCCATAGAGTGGCTATGGATGTTTAAAATGTGCGCTGCACGATGTCATGGATGTCTTATTTTAGGGCTGTGCAGGTACCAAATCAAAGTAAGTCAGACTAGAGCGTATTTGTCGGGTGCTGCTTGGGGGTGGCGGGGCCCTTGCCTGGTGCACACGCGCGTGTCGCAAATGCCGATGCGATGCGCCCATATCAGGTGCGCACGTAGATCCCGTCAGTTCACACACGCAAATGACAACGCCTGACTGATTGTGACCCAAACTGTCCATAAATTTCCATGCTCCAAATGCTCACATTATGCTTCCACTGGAAGATGAAACGAATTACCCGCTTTGTTTATACACTGGAAGCTCTTTTTGTGAACTTGAAGAATGAGTTCCGTTTGTGACTGGATCGACATCAGGCCTTGCTAGTTTGCTTCCTCGCTCTTACCCTCATGAACCGTAGTCCTACAATCCACATCTCTCTCGTACGATTCAGCGCACAGATTTACCAATCTCAGATGGAACCCCATATATCCCGTCTGAGAGCTCGTGGAAAAAAGAAGGTTGCCAAAAAGAAGAAACCAATGCCAAGAGGTGAATGAAAGAGGGAGACGAATGGCCCTACACTTGCCAAGCATCATACCTGTTACACTGACAAGCAAACTTCCATACTACTGGTTGAACGGGTGTACCTTCACATTTGGAGTCCCTTTTCCCGTTGCCTTCTTTATTTAGCACAAGCAGCATGTCGATCTCCTTGGTCTGCTGGGAAATCGCCGACAGACTGAGAAGTGCCGTAATGTTTGATTGAAGCTTTTAACTTTATTTTTTTCTAAAACTGACGGACGTATCAAATATGATGTATTCTTTCATGCGAGGAGCTGATTGACGAAGGCGAAATTTGTAATCGTCAAAGGAGAGAGAGAGGGGCAGATATTTATTTCCACTCTCTCCTTTAGTGAGCGTGCAGACTCTACATACGACTCGACTTGGAAGGTTTTGTACCTTTACCACGGGGAAGATCCAACGGTACGAGGGGTTGGTATTAAGCACATCATGTTGTTAATTATAGGCGAAGTGATTGTTTGGATAGAAGGAATCCGTCTGCATAATCGCCTGCTTCCAATTTAGCGTGTCTGTGATATTGCGCTGCGGGTCCAAGGAAAAGTGAGAAAAAACAGAAGGGCGTCCTTCCGTATCTATGCACCTTGATCTGCGAGATGCTGCATGCATATTGCGCACTCACCATACTTTTGTCATGTAATCAAGTGAAAAACTGAAAAAATAGACATAAATAATTAGACCCGTATACCCGGTAAAGCGCATAATGCTCTACCTCATTAGGACTTCGTTTGGAGAAATGTTTGGTTCATTTTCGTATGATGATATGTTCGGAAGAAGGATAATGAAAAAGAATGGGCCGAGCGGCACTGGCCGATGCCTCGAAATCGAAGTTTTCTGTTTCAATACATATGCCATGTACATACAAGGAAGAAAATTATATGCGTGATCAAAGACCTCATGAGGTGCCTGCTTACGAGGTCTTGTGGCACACAAGACTGAAACGGACAGGTACTCTTGTTGCGTATGCGTATAAACGTGCGTGCTCTATTATTGCGAGACACGCGATAGGGTAGCCCGATATCGCTTCTCCGACGGGTAATACTTTTACTTGGGTGACAGAAGAGGGAGGGAGGTCGGGGAGTGCAAGTAAAGTGTAAGCTTGATGTGGATGGGGGGTGAAAGAGACACGTGCCCGCCGAGGCTTTTCACGCAGGCAGCAGATCCAATGTCTTTCTAATAAGTTAACTTTTGGAAAGTGTTGTTTAAATGTGGAGTGTTTGATTTTGAAGCTATTCCGTTAGTGAATATGGATGGGTTATGGGGAATCACTAAAGGACGGGGGGTCTATGGACGCAAAACGTCATTGTGTGAGTGTCTCAAAAAAAGCAAGTCAAACTCAGCGGGATTTTTGGAAGGGTTTTCGTTCCTCCGAGTTGTGTGTGTATGGAAAGTCACTCACCCTATCTGACCCCCGCACAGCAGACAACCCGTAATAATTGTGCCAATCCGCCACCCACTCACAACTCCTTCAGATGGAAATTTCCCTTTTTGAATTTTTTGCGCCACCCCGAGCAGAAGAGCGACTTTTGTTCGTTACTTTTATATAAACCCAATCCGATATCGCTTTTTCTTTTCTTTTCTTCTTTTCTCACCCGTCGTCGCTATATACCCTATATCCCTCCCTTCTCCTCTTTTCTATTAGTATATATTATATCTGTATATGTTTCATCATCCTACGCCTCACAAAATCCACAACAACTGGCTGTCGCTGGGTGTGCGCTCTTCCTCGCCAGAATGCATCGATCCACAAACGCACCCTGAAGACGATCACCCACCTGGCTTATCTTCCTCTATCTCGACGGGTGACACCACTCGCAGCAGCAGCAGTTCTTCCGTGTCTACCACAAACGGTGCTGTTGCCGAGCAGCAGAAAAAATATAACTCCTCAGAACACACACAAAAACCCCAGCAGCAACAACAGCAACCTCTGCAACAGCAGCAACCACAACCGTCGCAATCACCGACACATGGGAAGAAGCACCGCCTGACCAACATGCTCCATCAAGCAAACAACCATATCCGATCCGGTCTTCGCATGACGCCTATGTTGCAGCACCATCATTCTTCGTCTGACGAAGATGATGATCAGCACTTGTCTCCTTCCTCTCCTGCGTCGCAACGGTCACGGAGGAGCTCATCGACAGGGAGTATCCAAAGCTACTCGTCGTCGGTTGGCAGCACTTTTAGCCGTTTGCTTAATCACTCCAAATCCTCGCCAAAACGAAAGCAGAAAACCAGTCCGGCTTGCACATCACCCGCTACAACCGCCGATCCCTCCTCACCCGTACCGGTCGGCCGCCTCGCCGACAAGTATGGCTCCTATATCAAGCCGGACAAACGCACCAATACCAAGGGTATGGGAGCAACTTCCAAGAAGAACATTGCGAGCGGTGCTACTGCTGTGATTCGCCTCGTTAAGGACCGCAACAACCGCATTCTGGCCGTGAAAGAATTTAAAAAGCGAGACAAGTCCGAAAATGAATGCGAATATACCAAGCGCATGCAGAACGAGTACGCTGTCAGCAAGTCAGTGTCGAATCACAACAACGTCGTGGAAACGATCGATCTTGTCCTGAACGAAAATGGCCGCTGGTGCGCCATCATGGAATATGTAAATATCTATTTACAAAAGAGATTGCATGTATACAAATAACTAACTCAAAATTATCTCATCAGTGTGCGGGCGGCGATGTGTTTAATCTATTGAACGAGCGCCCCTCCATGTCCGAGATGGAACGCGCGTGCCTTTTCAAGCAGCTGATGTTGGGACTCCAACACTTGCACAAGATGGGTGTTGCGCACCGAGATATTAAGCCTGAGAATCTGGTCCTGACCGAAGGTGGCACACTTAAGATTGCCGACTTTGGCGTGGCCTACGTTGTGCAGTCCGTGTTTGAGGACACGGTCCGTCCTTGCTACCACTGGTGTGGATCCGAGCCCTTTTGGGCACCAGAGATCTGGCGCCTTACTTGTGACAAGGACCCTTACGATGGTCGTGCCCTCGATGTCTGGAGTGCTGCCATTACCTGGTTCTGTCTCCGTGACCAGACGCTGCCGTTTAAGGCCGCTTTTCACAAGGCACCTACGGTGGCAGCCCATCCTGGTTCGCCTGCGCATGTCGCGAGCAAGGCTGAAGACGAAGGCGACGCTGAGTATGGTCGCTATTGCATTCAGCGTCAGAACCATGAGCAGTGCGACCTTTTGGCTAACATGCCCGCTGCCGAGCGCGAATGCCTGTTGGGTATGATGGACCCTGACCCAACGACCCGGTGGACGGTCGACCAAGCTCTCGAATCCGAATGGCTCAAGAGCATCGAGTTGTGCAATGATGGCGAACTCGATAACGGTTGGCGACACTACCACTGCATCCCCACCCATAAAAAATGAATCCTTCTTCCGCTTCCTGCTACTACTCCATCCTCTCATAGATTTTCATGTGTAGACCTTTTTTTACTTCTTTTTTTTATTTTCCTTGTATCATATTTGACAAACAGAGATGCATATTCTCAACGTAATCTATGTAAGTACGAACCTTCTATGTGAGATGGGTCGTCCCATAAAATTCCATTGCTCCCGCGCTTTTCGCGGCGGGCCTATCGAAAGCAATTATTTGTTTACGGCTACCATGATTGATCCCTGAGTGCCTCGCGCGCACCTTTGTGCTCCCTTATTCCCTTTTCTTTGGCGCATGCTAACACAGATGGGCGCATACACAAACCCCCATTTTCTAACAAAAAATACCTTTTTCCCATTGCTGAGCCATGTGAGCAGGTGCAAAACGACGATGGGTATTGTCGGACAAAAAAACCTTGTTACTTCACATTACCTTTCAGAGCGAGAGCAGTTGTACGCAGAATTCTGTGTCACGTGTGATTAGCGCAACGTGGATGATGATGATGTTGCCTCAGGGGAAAAATAAAAATAAACTAAAGGCTAAGCCCTCCATTCTCTTGATCATTCCATCATCGTCGTTCTGCTCATCATATCTTTGTAAGAAAGTACGCCTAAAGATAACAAGAATAGGAATAATAAACAAAGGGGAGCGCACCATTCAACGTTCGAAAGAACCATGGAAACATAATACAGTATCACGCAGCACCATAACAACATCACAAACATAACAACACAACATTCGCCATGAGGGCAACGTATACGGCATCTTTTTCGGTTTGTGGGTATGAAGAGGCGTGTGACCGCGCGTGCTGGCTTATTTTATTTTTATTATTATTGGGTGTGGAAGGCGGGAAAGTGGGGGGAAGAGAGGATCCAGTTGGATCAGAACGGCAAGAAACTTCCTGTTCCCACCCTTCTCCAACAACCCCCAAGCTTTCGCACCCAACTTCCTAATGCTCCATCGTTTCCTCCAACGTGCTTTGGCTCGACGTGTGTGGGGTGGGAAAAGGGACCTGACAGCGGAGGGAAATGACCAAGCCTGACTACTCTCTCTCTTGTCTTTTTTTCATTCTCGGGTTATTTTTCTGCAAACCGCTTCGAAATGGTCTAGCGCTTTATTTTTTTATTTTTTTTTTCGTTTCTTCCCTTGCGTCATGTTATTTTTATTATAACTGTCGCCACTTGTACTTGAGGCCACCCCGGATTTCCATCGGTTTGCCTTCCTGCATCGTGCGGCCTAATACAAAGAATCGCATATTAATATCGTGCACTCAAGTAATATTCAGTCAAGTCGTATTTCGTTACCTTTGAGGACCTGAACACCCCATGCCCGTCCGTGCGTCATGCCCTAATAAAAATATATGACGCTTATTTATTTCGACTTCAACTAGACAATGACGACAGCAACTTACGGGCTTGAATTTGACTTTGGTTACTTCATAGTAGCTGTCTTTCAGAGCCGGCTTGTTGAGAAACTTGTTCGGCGCCTAGGACAGTGTGTCAGTGTCATTTGCCTTTTCGCATGGCTTCCATTCTTTGATTACTTACAACACGAACACCCACACCCTGCTCGGGCAGAATGCTCAGCAACTGGTAGAGGTTCTTGCCACCGGTGAAGCCAGAAGGCTTGGTAGGCAGCTTGCCGACGATCTCCCGTGCGACGTTCATTTCCTTTTGTCTGTAGAAGTTGTGAGTGTCAAACGGACGGAAACAGACCCCGCGTGACTGAAAAAGCGCAGAGAGAGATTGTCAGGCGGATTGCGAAGTTTTTTTTCTCCTTGATATTTGGGCACATGAATGCAAATCAACATGAACTTTTTTAAAAACGGCATAGTAATCGTACATAAATAGTATATAAAAGTAAGAACGCAAGGACAAGAAATAAACTAATTAGCATCTAAAGCTAAGCGTTAGCCAGCAGACCAGCCAGAGGTGAGTTGTTGTTTGCCAAAAGTCCCGGTAATGAGGCGCCCTATCCATGCGATGACATGTGTCAATCAACTGAACTCTTTTTCTGTCTTGGAGTGGTACTCACGCTCTGCACCGGGCACACAAACGAGGTTGAGTCCGTGATAGTTGGGTGCACTGTCACGAACAAGACTTTGACCGCGAGATTGATCACATAATTGATGGTAAGTTGCTGAGGCTGACCGCCCGTCAGACCACATTTCTGGACGAGCAAATGCAGGAGCGTCCGGTCTGTGTCTTGAACGGCATTGTACTTTATGGCGAACGGATACGTGAAGTTAAAGTCGCTATACCGGGGCACATACTGATGGTCCATTAAACCACCTCCCACTGGCTCTGGTCCTGCCTCGGGATAATACGCCTTCATTATTTTTTTTTTTTCATGTGAGTGTGAGAGTGATTGCATTGAGTTTTTGGTTAGATGAAAACATAAACAAAACGACGCATTCATTTTTCATCATATGCGGTGCACACTTACAGTGGCGTTGATGTTGGACAAATCAAAGCCGACGACGTTGGGGTTTTGTACATGGATCAACAAGCCAAAGTTGATGTCGAATGTATTTCCACTGACGGTCAGCTGGGATTGGTTATTAGGGGCCGTTGTGACACCAGCGAAATCGATCGTAGGCATCTTGAAGGTGGCCAGGATCGCCGCAAATGCTATTATGAGACATATTATGACGATAATGATAAACCACAGGATCCAGCGCGCCCAAACAGGTAGACAGCACGCGCAGCAGAGATAGCGTATACATTTGTTGCGTTCAGTGAGCGACGGTTTCTTTTGTGTGGACTTTATGGCAGCCGCTTCTGCTACTCCAGACTCATCGCCGATATTTTGCGGTTCGCGAGAGGTCGCTGCAGAGGCTGGAGGTGGTAGAAATTCTGAGTCAGACTAGAATGGCAGTCGGTCTAAGTTCCATCATGCAGTGACACTTGCCAAATGCGTTTCCGCTGTCATTACCCTCGGGCACCTGATACTTCATCATACTAATGGATAAATAAGAGAACGAGAAAGCGAAGAAGGACTAGAAGAAGTAGGTTGGCGGATGGAGGGGAAGCGCGTTTATATAACCCCAATCGAACGAAACAATGAGGGGCCTGGAAAAAGGCAGTCTAAAAGCGCATAAGACCGGTCTCCGACTTGCATACGGCATGCATGTCGATCTCCTTCATCTGTTAATCGCGGCTGGCTGTTTGTTTTGTTTATACTGCCCACGATGGGATCATCCAAGAGTTGAGTAATCTTGTTCTCCCAGCTCCTATGAAAGTCAGAACGGGCTTTTACTCGATATATTCGTTATAGTGCTGTATGGCTTATCAATTAAGCAAGTACATCCCATCGTAACGAAGCCGAAAGAAAAATCAGAGCTTTGAAAAAAAAAAAGAAAGTGACCATGTCGTTAATATAAACTGAACTTTTTATAACTCCACAATACGAGTATTGATGAGCAGGTGTTACTGCAATTGTCGTAAATCCAAAAGGACCTTGTGTCTGTTACATATAAATTAGAAGCCGTTATATCATCTTTCACAGCTCTGAGCTACCAAGTTATACCTGAATGGTCACCCTGGACCGAATAGCGGATGTAGCCTCCACAGGCAACACACTGGATTGATGTGACAGGCCTCCAAAATGAGCCAAAGAAATATAAGTCGTACTACTGAGCTTACTCTTATCTTTTAGATAATAGATAGGTGTATAAAGCATCGAAAAGAAGTGAGGTGTAGGCTACTTTAACTGAAAATATTTTTTTATATTTCCTCAAAACGAGGCGCCGGATGCGTTCCGGGTTTGAATAAGATTATATCCACTGAAGACAAGAAACATGCATAAAGAGATAGGCGCAGCTGAGACGCTTTTTTTTGTAAAGGTATAAAATCGAGATTTTACCTTACTGTACCGATGGTGACATTTTAGTCTCTATGGGCTCCCCGTAATTTAAAGGGGAGAATATGTAATAGAAGGCGATCTTTGTCGAGCCGTATAAACTGCTTTTATTGTCGGAAGCCTTCTGTCTTTACACCTTTACATTTTGTGTGTTTTTACCATCACTACTGTTTGCTAAGGGTATTATATTCTTTATTCACGTAACAACCTATTTAGGCCAACAATGGTTGCTCTTCCCAGCGGGATGGAATACCAAGATTTGATAGTGGGTTTACAAAGTATGCCAGCAATACATGTTCTTTAGCTGCTCTCCCGACGATGCCTACCTTGCTGAGCCTTCCCCGTCCGCAGTATCGATATCTTCTACTCTCAGTGTGGCATTATCACCACTAGCATCCGCTCTTTCAGCAATGAGAACAGATTCTCCTGACCAGGCCAGCAGATCCAAGAAGTGCGCTTCCGCTCGTGGGAATTCATGCGTCGTTTGTCATTGGATCGTCATGGATTGTCATCTCGCATTGGGTAGGTGCTTGGATAACTGTTCTTTTTCGTGTTGCACGATGGTCCAGACCTGAGAGCAAGTGAGAGTGAGAGTGAGTGGATCAATCAGACTTCCATTTGGGTCAAGATTACTACAATACTTACTGGTTGTCTCTGCAGAAGCATGCAGACACCAAACTATCGCACTTTGCCATGGCGGCAAGGATTGAGGCAGTGCTACTTTTTCAGCAGCAGCCGTATGTTTGATGCTAGGAACAAGATAGATATTAAAAAAACATGTCTGTGTGGAGCTGTGAAGCATATCATGTCATGTCATGCAGAATAGCAATGAAACCACATTTTTTGAATAGTTATGTGCGAGCGCCTTCAGACCAGGATGGTCACTTTAAGTCAGCTTGGCTTACTCACCGGGTGCTATTAGTTTGATATATGTTGTGCTTGTTTTGTGCGATAAAGGACAAATTGCTTCCTTGGTTTTGTTGCCAGCTGTCAGAGATCCATAGAGACTTGTACGACGTGAGCTTGGGACATGCGCGTGGACGAGACCAAAGTCATGGCGTTGTCTGATGGTAGAACGATGAATTTCTTGACCAGCATTTCGTCAATGAAGACACTTACTTTGTGAGAGATGCGTTGAAAGAGAGGTATACGCGGATCAACTAATCGCATAGAAGCCCATCGAGGCGAGTAATTTTGTAAAACCAATTTTTCCTTCTGCGTCTACTTGAAGTAGATTCATACAGGATGGTGGTTAAGAAGTATACACTAACAAGGACAACACAGACAGTACGAGCTCCTCACAAGTACCTCTTCCAACGATCGCTCGTTTATGCACCTATGTGCACAGTAGTAAGTCGTCGCATTGAAAGTACAACGTTATGGACAGCATTAACGTTCATCAGCTGTGTACATAACTTGAGGTCTTGAATTCACACTGGATTCTGTGCCTGACTATAGTTAATATATGAGCGCCAAACCTCAAAAAAACTGACAAAGAGACAGCAAAGCAACCTTCTATTGTGCTACCAAGTGAATTGAACAACAAACGAGGTGGTTACTCTCAATATGCGAACAAGGAAAAAGAGCACTTTTTTTCTTCTGTATAGTATGAGAAAGGCCTCACAGCAGATAAAGCCACGACCCCAAGTCAAACTTTAAAAATGGGCAACGAGATCCTATCCACGAAATACAGCCCAGCAAATCGAATAAGACTGGTAGATCACGTCTTTTAAAACGATGTTCACAAGGAACATTCAATATCATTTGACGATGAGAATCCTTCGACACCCCTGGATGAAATGATGACGAGCTTGAAAAAATCAATTCGAAGGGTTGCACGTCTCTAATTCAACACCCCACAAATTCGTGACCGAGAAATGCCAGCTCACGTTCTAGATAATAGTAGGTCATCTGCACTCGAATAAAAGCAATGATTGCGCAATTCACTGGAACAATACAGACAAGAGTTTCGTGGGTAACTGTATATCTATTGATTAATCTGCCTTCCATATCAATATGAAAAGAACAATGGGTTGGTCAAAAAAAAGCAACGTTTCTTGGTGCCATATCGTCACTTGGAGTAATTAACATCAAAGTCCGGCGACCACAAGTTGCAGCGAAAAGCGTAGAGTAATGGGCGCATCATCCACAGCAAACAACGCTACCACAAATGGTAGGCACTATCACAGGACATTATTTTTAATTTCATTTGCAGCACAATGACTCGCCATCCTCACAAGGCAGCTACATTATCACGGATAATGCGCCAGTACATAAGCGCAGCAATAATTTTCTGGTCGGGAGTGGGCTATGTCTATCAATCACGTCTCGGGCAGCTTGTTGGTATTGTGCAAATAATCTGCTGACCGGTATTGCTTGGGCTCGTGCTTGCGCTCGTGTTCCCACTTCTACTTGTGCTCGTCATATCGTAGACTTGATCGGCTAAACGCCTTGCGACTTCTGTGATCCATCATTCGCTTGCTTAATACGTCAATCAGCAAGCATAGCCAAGAAGCGAACGTAGTCTGAGGAAATGATCCAGCATAATAGTTCGCTAATGCAGTTTTGGAGGCTATCGTGCAATAGCGCACCTCATTGCGTCGATCGAGAGGCTCGAGGTTTTCCATGAATCGCTTAAATGAGACCATATCTCCTGAATCGATGCACCATTGTACGTTGTCAGGCACGACTGTCTTGCGTTTTTTTGTTATTGAGCCTGCTTATTGAATCTGAGTTCGTTTGCCAGCCATAATAAGGACAATATAAAGAGAAGGAAAACTTCGTTGTTTCTCACTAAGCCATATTATTTATCTTACAAGCGGTGGGACTCGCCTCGCTTCGTCGAAAAGTGACACCTCGATTGCGCTCCGGATGTGAGCCGCTTCGCCTACGGCTACGTGTCAGCACTATCTCTCCACTTAAATGTCTGCCCGGTGTCATAGTGTCAAAGCGCTTAGTCAAGTGCACCAGCAATTTTGCTATAAGTATCTTGTTCATAGGCAGTCTTGGATGGTGTCAAATGTTGTGCTCTTGCGGCTGGTCTGTTCGCGGAGGTGCTAATCGAAAAAGGTCTTGGTGGGAGCGCGAAGCTGCACATGTACGAACTGGTTTTGCGTCGACCGTCTCGGATACTGCATTGTCACATCGCGATTTCACATGTTCATTGAAAGTACGTTACCTGCTGCGTGTTAGAAGGATCGACGAATTGCCAGGAAAGCAATTCATCGTGGACGATCTTCTTGAGTACTTCATTTCGAGGGGCTGGCGGGAATATATGCGAAAGGATCGGCTCGATTGGAGCACCCCTTTGTTGAGGCAGACAAGAAAATGCGATGGAACTGAGTGAAGAGACTGTAAAAGCAAAAAATAATTCAAAGGTACAGGAGCTGGGAATAAATGGAACCGACATCAGGATGCAAACTGTCAAAACCCTGATGGGAAGGCCCACGTTTACTGCCACCTTTACGGATAGGCTTCAGTGGCATCAGTCCAGATTGCCTGTAGAAGGTTTTTGAATTTAGTTGGCATGTGCCTGGATCGGTTGACGTCGGACTGCCAGGACACGAAACAAAAAAAAATACGAATAAAAGGCAATGGTAGATGGGGTTCTGAATAGGATCCATCGTAGTCTATGCTGTTTTAAACGTTCTTTGCAAAACTAAACATATGTAGTGGGTGACACTGATGAATGACACACATCGTCTGCCTTAGCAATGACCAAGAGGTTGTTGCAGCTCCCCTTTAACTTTCTAGGACTTTGGCGCACAGACCCCCGGTACCCCACACATTTAAACTTTAATATTAAAATGAAACGCGTACATTTTTACTTTCCCTCACCCAGTGTACACATTACAGACCAAAGAAAGACGTAAAAGACGTCGTTGAGCCTATACATATAACATATAGAAAGGCAACAAGAATACATATGAAAGTAACTCTTATTGTCGCAGGTTCTTGCCAAAAAAAAAAAAAAAAAGCCGTCGGTGTTAACTATGACGGTCGCTCCGATGCAAACGCAAGTTCATGGGCAAATGGGGGGGATGTCTTGAGCTACCTAATGTTGAAAATTACACCTCTACCACAAGTGACCTTGCATCAGAAGCCATAAACGACAACTGCTGGCTGAAAAAGGAAACACGGAGCGCCAAAAATTTTCTAAAAACTATATAAAGGGTGCCTTTTGCTTGCCCTTTTATTTCTTTTTCTTTTTCTTTTCTTCATCTGAGGGCAGGGGGTGTAGTACACCCTAAGTGTCCGATGGGGCAAGGCACATCCGGCTCACCTTGTCGCAGTCAAAGAAAATGCGTGGCGGTCCGACTGCCAGTCTTATGTCAGTTGCCGGGCTGGCCGGGTTTCTAATGTTGGGGTTTCTAATGTTTGAACGTCCTGCGCCAATCTCTCCACCCTCGTCTTGTGCACTCTTGCCTTGTGCGAGCATGATGGATGAGCGGTCTGAATGGACGGAGATCCCAATACCATTATACTATATATAGTACAAATGATAAAGAACAATAAAGAAAGGAAGATGTAGGGCATTTATTTTATTTTATTTGGCTTTTCGTTTTTCTTTTTCCTTATTCACGTAGCAGCAAGTCGATGATGCCCTTGGCACATGTGAAAGCGATGATAAAGAGAGCCGAAAGCCTATGGCTCTCAATGATTTGTTTACAAAGCTGCTTCTTATGTCGATGGGCAGTCGTATTGGTGTGCGGCGCTGATCGATAGTTCTGGTACAGTGAAAGTGTTGCAAGCCTGAAGCGGCTTTCCCATTCGCCACAAAGAGCAACGTCCCATAGTGCATTGTCTTTGATCGTATTGCCGTCTCAGAGTCCGCTGGATTACTTCTTCAAAGTCGGTAATGCTCGTGGATTCTTCCAAACTCAAAAAGCGATCGTAGCGTATTTCTTGCTGCGCTGTTCCTTATTAAGCCTTATGTGAAAGCGCGTATTTCCTGTACATATCCTGAGAGCTTTGAAGGTAAACACCCAGTCGCTGCTCATTGCTCCCATGGTACCGTATCGTCGTAGACTGGATACATCCGTTGATTACAGTAGCAATAAATAAAGGCCGTACTACAGCTCAAATGATAGGCGCGTTCCTGAAATTACACAGCTCAAGGTACGCAGCTCAAGGTCCAAGAGCCTCAGCGAAGGTTCACTTTGTCATTGCATTGTCGTGTAAAATGGGAACTTCGCTTGAGGTTTATGGGGTGGGTGCCGAGACGCATTGACAGGTGTGACCGGGAATAGAGGACACAAGACAATGATGGACAGTCTCAGCGCGAAAAACTGCCTGCTCTATTCTCTGGAAAGTTTAAAGCAAAAGAAAGTGCAAGAGTCGTAAATGTCTATGACCGCCGCACTGCGATTCAAGCAGGCCATCACCGATCAGCTCTCGCCTCTCCTTCAATGCAGCCCGGACGTGATCAACCAGCTCTTTCGTACAGCCAAGAAGCAGGGCCAGCTCTCGTTGTCCCTGAAATAGTACACCGAGACCTTGGGTGCCCGGGGTGAGACCGGCATTCCCGATCGCTTGTCCCTCTCGCGTACAGTCGCTGTTTCGCGAGCGCTTTCGGTACAGATGGGCTCACGTGCTGTAGCAGGAAAGGCAGCCCACCGCGGTGATTGACTACAGTTCACGTAATATCGCAAACCCCCTCATGTCGGTCACTTGCGCTCCACCCATCTGTATGACGTCTTGTACGTACCAGCAAGGGCGCCACACAAGACTTCGCCAACGACGCCGAGGCCAACACCTATTTGAAATACATGGAAAAAGGTACTTAGAGGAAGTATGCATAGAGTGTGAAACGCTCAAAAGATGACTGTCCTGACTAGGCGACGAAGCTGTATTGATGCAACGATTTCGTGGATAAAGTATCGCATTCTGTGCTGGCATCTATGCACGCCTGGGCACTGTTTTCGACTCCTACTCGGGTGAATCAGAGACGAACGACAATATGCCCCGCGTCCAGGCCATGCTCCATGACAAGGGCCTGCTCCGCAGAGCAGACGGTGTGTCTGTCATTGACCTCGAAACCGATGGTCTCGACTCAAACCCGATCCAGCGCGCGGACGGCACGAGCTTGTACCTGACCCGCAAGCTTGCCACCTTGCTCATGCGTCGTGAAAAGTATGCGCTTGAACGCGCCATTTACGTGGTAGGCACGGAGCAAGAGACGCACTGGCGCCAGGCATTTATAGCGGCGAGACACCACTTCGGGGACCTTGATCTACACTACAGCATATCAACTTGGACGCATCGCTCTTCTCATGTCAAAGTAAAGTACTCACTCATTCATTGATTCACCAAGGCAAATCCATTTATTCATATCATTCAGATCATATCTATTTGATCAGGTGAAGCGACGTTTTCCTCTACGGTCCTGATGGATCAATGGGTGTTGTCCCTTTTCCTCAGGTCGGTATTCGGATTATACAAAGCCTCACACCACGCATTGGCTCCTCAATTTTCTAATGGGCAGTTCGAATGGCTGGCAAACAAACGCATACGACACATACACTTGACACACACGACACGAGGATCAAGACTCCGAATGTACGGGCGTCACAAAAGCAGGCCTATACGACAGAACAAAACCTCATAGCAATACAGATAGAAAACTCGCGTCGCTGAAAGAGCGGTGATGTTATTGGAAGCAGCTCAACGACCGCTTCGTTCCCGAAGCCTACCAAGTAGCAACGATCTTAAACGAAGCATCGTATCTGTCCTCAGACAAAGCCCTCGCCAGTTTTACCAGACACCACCCAGTATACAACTAATAAAAATAGACGTCTACAATACATGCTCGTTTGAAACCCAATTTCCTCTATGTGAGACGCGTTTGTAATGTCGTCAGGGACACCATTCATGTGGGTGTATGTGGATATACGTGTGTATTTACGCGGGGTGGGAAAACTCACGGGTGACACAATGACGGTCGGCCCGCATACACCACATTGGTACATGGACAAACGACGCGTATTGTTTTCTTCTCTACTTTCTCACCCTCTTGACAACTTTTAATTCCACTATGGCCCCCATCGCACCCCCGCCCGCTCTCGACTTCACCATCACGGCCGAGCAGGTCACTGCTTTGACCAAGGAGATCATCCGAGAGGAACTGGCTGTTAACGACGCCATCGCTGCCCTGAAGCCAGAGGAGCAGACCGTCGAGAATGTTGTTGCCAAGATTGCGCACACCGAGAACACTCTCTATGGTAAATACCACGGCTCCTTCTTTTTTCTTCCCTAACAAGAATAATAACACGCTTCTCTAGGCAAAATCCAACTCGTGTCGTCTCTGAGCCAGTTCTCGCCCGACGCTGACATCCGCGAGGCGTCCGTCAACGCCGAGAAGGAGTATGAGGAGTTTAGCATTGAGCAAAGCATGCGCCATGACTTGTATCTCGTCATCCACGGCCTCATCTCCAAGGTCGATTTGAAGACCCTGCCCCACGACGACGCCCGTCTTTTGGAGAAGCTCGATCGCAGCTTCCGCCGTAACGGTCTCCACCTTCCCGAGGATAAGCGTAATGAGCTCAAGGCCCTGCGTAAGCGGCTTAGTGAAGTCTGCATTGAATTCATGAAGAACTGGAGCCGCGAGAGCAGCAGTAAGTTCTTTCAATGACGTCGTCTATCGCATCGCTCATGCTGTCCTATTCTAAATTTTAGCCATCAAGTTCACCAAGGTAGGACAAGCGGATGCTGTGGTTCTTTGTGTTTTTGCCAACAGTGCATTGTAGGAAGAGCTGAAGGGCATGGATGAGGATTTCCTTGGTAAAGTATATAAAGCCAAGGTCGCTTACCTCTCACTAAACGGTTCTCTCTGTAGGCGGCTTGAAGAAGGAGGAGGAGGACGGTGTCGAGAAATATGTCCTTACCATGAAGTATCCCGGTAAGAGTCACAAGTACACTGTATTGATCTGGTTCATTCATTTCCTTTTCCGTGCTTCATTATACCAGATGTCCGCCCAGGTGTGTGCTTGCGAATGGTCTACCGAATCATCACTCAACCTTTCTAAATCTAGTGATGAAGCTTTGCCAGGTCGAGAGTACCCGCAAGGCCCACATGACCGCTTTCGAGTCGCGTAACCGTGAAAATATTGAGTTGCTCGAGGAAGCATTGAAGCTGCGCCGCTCTTGTGCCAAGGTAAGCCACGACTTTAGCGTTGAGACAATACAGCACATGAACACGGCTATTTCAGATCCTGGGCTACAAGACGCACGCTGATTTTGTCCTCGAAGTTAAGATGGCGAAGACGGTCGAGGCGGTCCAAAAGGTAAAGTGCATCCTACCTTTTCCTATCTCAACTAATGCGCGCATACCTTGATAGTTCCTCAACGACCTCGCCACGCGCCTGCACGAGCCCGGTCTCAAGGACATTGAACGCCTGCGCCAGATCAAGGAGAAGGAGCGCGCCGAGCTCGGTGAGGCCTTTGACGGCCAATTGAACGCGTGGGACACTAGCTACTATGAGCGCATTCTCCTCGAGAATGAATACAGCGTCGACCAGGAGAAGATCAAGGTTTACTTCAGCCTGGATACGACTGTCCAGAGTAAGTCTCGATGGGTATCGCCTTTACGAGATACTGAAAGCAGTCGTTAGAAATGCTCGAGATCTATGAAAAGGTCCTTGGTCTGCGCTTCGTTAAGGTACCTGCCGACAAGGCCATTGTCTGGCATCCGGACGTTCAGGTCTTTGAGTGTTGGGACGAGGTCGAAGATAAGAGCTTCATGGGCTACATGTACCTTGACCTCTTCCCTCGGGACAACAAGTACCCTCACGCTGCCTGCTTCGGTCTGCAACCATCCTACCGCGCCGTCAATGGTGACAAGGTCGCGCCCATTGCTGCCATGGTTGCCAACTTTACCAAGCCGTAAGCAAACCAAGACTTCCTCCTTTTCTGTTACGTATGCTTATCATCTGTTATTTATTTTCTATTTTCTTCTGTATAGTACCGCCGACAAGCCATCGCTACTGAAACACGACGAAGTCGTCACCCTCTTCCACGAACTGGGTCACGTCATGCACAACCTCTGCAGTGTCACCAAGTATGCCCGTTTCCATGGAACATCTGTTGAAGGCGACTTTGTCGAGGCTCCCTCGCAGATGCTTGAGAACTGGTGCTACGACCCCAAGTCGCTCAAGTTCCTCTCCGCCCACTACAAGACGGGCGAACCCATCTCAGACGAGATCATCCACAACATTGTACGCTCTAAGAACGTCAACGCTGCCATGCTCAACCTGCGTCAGCTCTTCTTTGGCATCTTTGACATGACCATTCACACCTCGGAAGGTACAGACAACGATACAAACAGTACCTTCTGGGATGTTCGCTTATTGGTTTTATTGTCGTAGATGAGCATATTGACACTACCAAGGTCTACAACGAGCTCCGTGAGAAGATCTCGCTCGTCAAGGCGCCCGAGGTAAAACTATAATTAATATGATGCAAGCCGCATCTAATGCACACGTTTTCAAATCACTAAAGGGTTCCTGCGGCCAAGCTGCGTTTGGGTAAGTGAAAGAAAAAAGATCCTGTTTATGAAAAAGCTGATTCCTCTGTGTGTGTCTATATAGTCATTTGATGGGCGGCTATGATGCTGGTAAGCTGAAAAAAAGGTGTCAAAGAGACGCAAATATTTATATAAGATCGGACAGGCTACTATGGCTACATGTGGTCCAAGGTGTTCTCCAGCGATATGTTCTTTAGCAAATTTGAGGAGGACACGCTGTCACCCAAGGTAGGTTATGCGTACCGCAAGCATATCCTCGAAAAGGGCAGCAGCGAGTAAGTGTCACAGATAAAGAAAAAAAAAGGTAGGGGATACTCATGACCCAATTATAGGGACGGCATGGATCTGCTCAAGGCATTCTTGGGCCGCGAACCCTCCTCTGACGCATTCATGCGCGAAGACATCGGTGTCGGAGCTTGAGAGCAGAATTGTGTATGTAATTCTTCGCTTGTTTGATGAAAGGATGACGGGGGATTAAGACCCTAGCAAACAAAATAAAAAATGGGATTTTGGTGCACATCACACAAGAGTTTTTCTTTTTCCTCGTTCTGTTTTTCATCGTTTAGCACAATGGGTATTCTTGATATCGTTCCTCCTGGCGTGATTACTGGCGATGACGTCTTGCGCGTTATGCAGTATGCTGAGGACAATAACTTTGCTATTCCTTCTATCAACGTGACCTCGACGAGGTAATCATGAAGAAAGCAGTACGAGTGCTTAGATAAATGCTCATATGGAATGTATAGCACGGTGAATGCGGTACTCGAGGCCGCTCGCGACATTAAATCGCCCATCATGGTCCAATTTTCGCAGGGTGGCTCGCAATTCACGGCCGGTAAAGGTCTGGACAACAGCAACCAACAAGCCTCTGTTCTGGGTGCAGTGAGCGGTGCCCACGTAAGTTCATGCTTAAAGCAGCTCTATCCAGTTCAGTTGTAATAATCAAAAACCAAGTATGTGCGCTCGGTGGCCAAGGCGTACGGTATCCCCGTCATTCTACACACGGACCACTGTGCCAAGAAGCTGCTGCCATGGATGGATGGTATGCTCAAGGCCGATGAAGAGTACTTCAAGGCTCACGGCGAGCCGCTCTTCTCGTCGCACATGCTGGACTTGTCCGAGGAGCCCAAGGAAGAAAATATTCGCATCTGCGTGGAGTATCTGAAGCGCATGGCGCCCATGAAGCAGTGGCTCGAGATGGAGATTGGTATCACAGGTGGTGAGGAGGATGGCGTGAACAACGAGGACGTGGACAGCAACTCGCTGTTCTCGCAACCCGAGGACATTCTCGACATCGTCCAGGCCTTTTCACCCGTCTCAAAATACTTTTCGATCGCTGCCGCGTTCGGCAACGTTCATGGCTCGTACGCGCCTGGCAATGTCAAACTCCACCCCGAGCTCCTTGCCAAGCATCAGGTCTTTGTCAAGGAGAAGCTCAACTCGCAAAAGAAGCACCCTGTGTTCTTTGTTTTCCACGGCGGCTCGGGCTCTACCAAGGAAGAGATCCATGAAGCGGTGCGCAACGGCGTGGTCAAGATGAACGTCGACACCGACACGCAGTGGGCCTACTGGGAGGGTGTCAAGAACTTTTACGATAAGAACCGCGACTACCTCCAGGGCCAGGTGGGCAACCCCAAGGGCCCGGAAGCGCCCAACAAGAAGTTCTATGATCCTCGTGTTTGGATCCGCGAGGCAGAGAAAACCATGATCAAGCGTGTACAGGAGGCCTGTACTGACCTTGGTAATGTCAATAGACTTTAAATTTATTTCTATTTACATTTGTACATACAAACACACACCCGCGAAAATAAAACCACGAGTGACTCGAAACTTTTCCTCTTCTTTCATTTTTTTCCTTTTTAATGAAGCGCGCGTTGTCTCCGCGTCGTCGGGCTCCGCATGAATAACTTTAAACGTGTGCCAACAATCTGGACCAGCCTCACGGCCGTCAGCTGACCCTGCACTGCAGTCCATATGTCCCTATTTGTGCATTTTCTTTTCGCATATTTATGCTGTATACTCTACATTTACTTTCGATCGCATCATGGGGGACAAACAAAATTATGGCACTATGCGTGAAGGCCGACAAATATGTGTATTACTTTCTACGAAGACTCTTGAACTAAGAGGGTCGGATCAAAGCACATTTTTTTTTAAAATCAGTCAGATGAGAGCATGGATGAAACTCTGTCATCCTATACGCAGAACACATCTTTCATGATAGATATAGCCGGTGATAAGATTCTTTTGAGATAACAATAAAAATTGTGTGTTCGCGTCTAAACTGTGTTGTCTCTCAACACTCTTTGTTGTTTTTTCTATGGTCTTTATCACGGTCTGCTTAGCATAATTTTGTCTCCTTTTTATCGTTGTCGCAATTACATAACGACGCTGACTGACTTTATTTTTGTGAATCTTTTGTTCCAGATTTTCCTTGCGGACAGAATGCCGTGGTATAGGGTTTCCAAAAAAAAATTTCTAGATCAATGACGAGTTCTCGCATGAGGTAGAAAGGGTTTGTTTATCTTTTGAAAGCAACAAAAGGTAAACAAGGACTGGGAGATCTTGATGGCGAGGTGACACAGACAGCAAACATCTACCATAATCATGTGCACTTATTACTCACATCTGGTGTGTGTATCGGCTGACTCGAGATGAATCTGGGTGTGTTTATTTCCTTTTATAGAACGCGAGCCACGGCCCGCCCGGTCGTCGCACGCGGCCGTGCGATGCCCCCATTGGTTTGGAAGCGTGAGAAATTTGCAACTAAACCTTCGGCGATCGAATGGTTCCTTCCCATGGAAATGACCCTGCTGAAGAAGACCCTGAGGTTGAACGGCAGTAAAAGAGCAGCATTGAGTGCAGTGCAATCAGAGCAGAACTTCATGTCTGTTTTTTGTAGTCTTTGGACCTTGCTTTCGAGGCAGCGAGGCAGAAACTGTCATCAAAAAAGTGATAAACGCAATTACATGTTTGCATGAGGCTTGTGACCGGGAACGGACGCTTGGTGTGTGTGTGCGTGGCGGTCCGACATGAACTCCACCCGACGCTACGGCAGGTTCTGTGCTTTCCTCCTCGTATAACTCCATTCTTCATTTTTTATTTCTTCCTCCGTCTTCCTTCCTTCCCTTTCTTCCCTCTTTCTCTGCCTCTTCACTTGGTTCTCTCTCTTTTATCTTATATCTATACGCATGATTTGGATCGCTCCTCCCAAGGACAACTCCACAGCCATGAGTGTGGACGAACCTGAAGCGCCATCGCGCCATCCCGTTCGAGATGAGGAGGAGGAGGTTGAGTTTGAAGACGACTCAAGTGACACCGAGGACGACGATGCAGTACCTCAAGTGCAACCTAAAGGCATGTCCACCTTCTCGTCCTCTTCGCCTTCGTCGTCGTCGTCGTCACCCAACACGTCCTCGGCAACCCCATCATCCGCCGCGCCTGGGCCACCGCAAGCCCTCTTCCTCAACTTCACATCCGACCTCCTCCCGCAGAACAAAAAGAAGGCTAAACCCAAGCGCAAAGCGGCCTACAAGGTCAACGGAGTCAATATCCTCAACAGGTATATCTTCGTCGAGAACCGTAATGGGACGATTGCTGACGCTGAATGCAATTGCTGATGACTATCCAGAAATAACCTCGACTCCAAGACGGCGATTGAACGCATTCAACGACGACGGGAAAACCATAACCATGTCGAACGTCGCCGTCGCGACGTTATCAACAACACCATCCTCGAGATTGCCAAAGTGGTACCGAATGCGGCGCAGCCAGGCCAAAAACCCAATAAGGGCAACGTCCTCAAACTCGCGCTTGATTATATCCAGGTACGCTACTTTTAAATTTTCCACATACAGGACAAATGAAATCTTATCGCTGTGGAATGTGATAGGCTCTGCAGCAGGAGAATGATAAGCTGAAACATCTATTGGAGGAATCCCCTTACCATCTCCAGCACCACCCACACACACATCCACACACACACACACATCCACATTCGCATCCTCATGCTCCTCCCTCGTCAAGAGAGCAGGGTGCTAGGACCACCCCCCAGACGAATGCGTCCAGTGCGAGTAGTGGAATAACTCCGTCTCCGTCCGCACCGACATCTCCGGCTGTTCGGCTTTTCGAGCACAGAAGCGCATCCGTACCTTCCTCGCCCAAGGATGGTTTGCCCGCCCCTGGAGGCATCATTGCTCCTCTCTCCCTCCCACCTGCCTCCGCCTTCCAACAATTTTTACCGAGTCCTCATCATGCACACCATCCACACCGTCATCCCGCTTCCCCTGCTGGTGTCACCACCCCGCCTGCTGTCTCGCAACAGACACAATCCACGTATAAACCACTTCGTCCTATTATGCCCGCGCCACAGCAGCAACCACAACCCCATCATCAGCAACCGCAACAGCCACCACAAACACAAACACAACCAGCACACCATTTCCCTCCTCACCCTGCGCATCACCCATACCATCCTACTACCACACCTACTCTGCATCATCCTCATCCTCATCCATCGCCTTCGCTTCTGCCCTCGCCCGCATCCACCCACACGTCTCCCAACCATCCAGCATCCCATTCGCCCTGGCTGCCCCCTCAGCGTATGACCAAATACGAAAAGGTGTACGGTAACACCTGCCGTTATTGACTTTTTGACACCGTTCATGGCTTTTGTCCTTCTTTTTGCATACTAATTATAATCCCAATAAAGCAAGCACGCATTTTTGAAATGTTTCTATTATTTATATAAGTGGTATGTGTACAACAGATGAAAAAAAGAAAAAAAGCAAATCTTTTATACAGAAGGAAGGTTCATGGCCGAGCGAAAACCTCGGATTTTTTTGCACTCTTCCCGGAGGTTGTGGGCGCGCGGCGAGTCCCACGCGTCAGTGGCGATAAAGTTGCGCGCATAACGGAGGCACAACTCCTCTCTAAAGTTGCTGTAGAGCTTGCGGTTGTACTGGCGTTCCTTCCTTCGCGTTTCCTCGGGGTATTGGTGGGTTTGATGGATGAGGAAATCGTTCGGGAGGACCCAGTAGTCGATGCCGGACAGGTAAATCTCGTACAGACAGGCGGCCTTGTTGGCGCCGTAGCCAATGAAGCGCTCATCGCACCAGGGCGTGCCTTCGCGCTTGTAGATGATGTAGGGCTCGTACGAGAAATTGTAGTCCTCGACTGGGTACAGCGTGTCGCTCTCGTACCACCGGGTGTAATTGGTCGATCCGTGGCCTTTGAGCCACGATTTGTGGAACATATCAAGACGGCCCGATTCAACCTCCTCCAGCAGGCCGTCCTTGTGTGTCGGGAACGTGTGCCAATCCTGGCCGTCCGGGCCATGCACGTATTCAAAGGCAGGTACCACAAGTGCTGCAGTGCCCGACGCCAGCATCGCCATCGCTTCCGGGCTGCGACGGATCGTATCCCGAAAGTTGGTGCACAGGTGGAAATCGACGTCGAGCATCATGATGTAGTCGGTGCGGGCAAAAAACTTGGCGACGTTCCGCCACATGTTGAACTGGCGGTCAAAGGGATCCAGGATCAGGTGAATGTCCACATAGTCCTGCA
This sequence comes from Syncephalastrum sp. PYS2702, assembly GCA_023630325.1. Classification (NCBI taxonomy): domain Eukaryota; kingdom Fungi; phylum Mucoromycota; class Mucoromycetes; order Mucorales; family Syncephalastraceae; genus Syncephalastrum; species Syncephalastrum sp. PYS2702. The sequence goes on along the minus strand of JAMAMT010000030.1, from coordinate 166,463 downwards.
TGTCTGGGTTGCTTGCATACACCTCATGCAGCTCGTTCAGCACCTCTTCCTGCGTCTCGTCGTCATTCACATGAATCGCAGCCGAAATCGGTCCTACCCAGGCGGCATGTTAATACAACCATCCTGTTCTGAACAAGAATACAAGGAGGTAAATAGTTACCTCGGTAATGGCTGGCCAGACGGCTGAGGACCGGGAAGCGATTCCGTGTGACCAATGTGGAGAGCGTAATGTCATCAGTCTCGAACAGAGCCTGGCCGCGGCGGTAATAAGGCGTCAGATTGGACGGACCTAGTGAGTCCGCAAACACCTTGGACAGGACATATCCTTCACGCATTGGCTGAGCAGGACCTAACAACGGATGGTTTTAGTTTGGATTCATTTCGTTTCTTTATTTTTTTTTTTTTTGGTTTTTGTCTTTGTAATACGCACCTTCTTCACTCGTCCAGACAACGGTATGACCCGCAGCTTTCTTCTCGACTGGCGGTTGTGGAGGCAGTGAAGCGTCGATAGGGTCCGTTTCAGCTAAAGGCTGCTGCGGTCGCGGAATGACAAACTCGTCATCGGCACGGGGGTAAATGGGTGCTGGGTCTTGGTTGATGCTGGTCGAGTGGGACGAGTAAAAGTGGCGTGCAGTGAAAGCAAGCGATAAAACAGTGTATACTACAAGCAGATATTTCACGGCTCGAGCAAGCACTTGCGACAGTTCTGATCGCATAAGGGCAAAACAAATAGATACACACACAAACGATGCCCTCGGACAGAAAAAGGAAGAAAAGCAAGAAAAAAAAGAAGAGCTATAGAAGTGTAGAAGTAAAGAAAGAAAAGAAAAGAAAGAATATGATGCGAGCACAATAATATTATCTCATTCATCCCATCCATTCATTCATTCAAAAAAAAAAAAAAAGGTTACAACGTCCGTCTCGCCCCGGCTGACTTTCTCGATATGTGAGTTCGTGCTGCTTTTTTTGGGCACACGGCCAAAAAAAAAAATCCCAACACAAAACCGAAAAAAGAAGTGTTATGCCAAGTTTCGATCGTATGCGATCATGTTACCTACGACGCTTTTTTTGGATTTTTCTTTTTCATACGTATGCATGGCGTCTATACAAACTGTTATCCTTTTTCTTTATGCTGACTTCGGGTGAGTTGTAGCCCATGCAAGGGCAAGTGTGCATCGGCTTCTTTTTTCCCCTGGGGTTGCACGAAAGCAACCACGAAAAAAAAAAAATATATTATTGATTGAATCCCGCCACGCTACGACGATCCCACACCAATATATTCCCGCAATGGGGAGGCCGCGACCTCTATTCGAAAAAGGTATAGCCTCTGCGACATGATTTGCATGTCATCGCATCATCATGAACTTTGCCAAATTCGGCTGCTGATATTACATGTTTCCATGGTATTCAACAGCAAAGAAAAAAGGAAGAATGGCAGTTGCTTGGCAACTCGGCATGAGACAAAGGAGATAGCCCCTATGTAATATGGTTGAATCTATAGTTTACATATCTACATACCTCATAGAAGACCGGCCGAACTTTATCTCAAAGGCAACTTACAAGGATGAGCAAGGGGATTATCTAAGCAATCCCATGGGTTACAACATCTTTTCTTTTTTTACCCGTTGCATCTGAAGGATGTTTCGGAACCGTATCGAACGGAGCGGGCATACATGTCGCGTGTAGAGGCGCACTGCGCTGGTTTTTAAAATGTCCACGTTGCCCGTTGCTTGCTGCTGCTTGCTGCTTGCTGCTTTCTTCTGTTTGCAAGTTTCACCTCCGCATGGGTCCATTGGCGAGACAAAGTTATTGAACCTAGGCGATAGATTCCCCCTAATGCCGATACCGCCCAATCAATGATCGCCCTGGCGCGTGATGGTTTTGGGAAACTTTTTTTTTTTTCGTGTATCCGGCTACAGTCCCCTTCCCTTCTTTGCCTTGGTTCCACTGTAGGTGTATATGTATGTGTCCGTTGATCCGATGTAGCATCTTTCTCCGTACGTAGCACACCAGAAAAGGGATTTCTTCTCTTTTACTGCTTACATCAAAAGTCCGCCCATGAGAATACGGGCCCCATGAGTGTCCACAGATGCCAAAAATCCCTGCCCTGAACACGTATCAATGCACAAGCGGTGTGCTTGTCCGGGGCGGTTGCGCGAACGGGGCTCTTTGTATATGTACTATCTGTTCTGGCATTTTCTGCCCGATATATTCTAATTTCTTATCGCCTCGGATGAGCGCTGTGCAGGCCGTAGAAGGAGCATCGTCGTTATCTTTACCAAGAAGCTATACTTTTTTCTCAAATTTTCCTCTTCACGAAAAGGCCAAACAAATGACGTGAGCAAACATCACCGGGAATGAAGAACTTTTTAACTGCTCTAAAAGCATCGATCCATGAATAGCTGCATCGCTTATTTTGGTAAACCCAAAAGATCATCCATCCTCCATGATTTCGCGATAGGGCTGAGGCTCGTCATTTTTGTTTACGGCAAACAAGCTTACGACCTTTTTCCATCCTGTTCAACATGTTTGCTCGAACTCTATGCTACCCTCTATTTCGAAAACAATGCATATGTTCGTTATCTTTGGAAACAAGTTGGAGAAGTGAACAGATGTCAGCTCGGATGGGTAGACGGACTAAACTCGGAATGGTACAATTTACTTCAAAGGGAACGTCTCACTGGAACCGTTTCGTGGACAGATGACGCATACTTCTATGCGCGGGTATCTTCCCAAAGAGAGTGGTGATCACCTTTTTTGCGATGGCAGAATTTTTTTTCTCCGGCACACAGGTATTTAGCTATCATTGGCGTGTGAAACATCGCGTCGATCCTTTTCAAATGTCTATCTGGCATTGGCACACCGTATTGTGTGTTACTAAAACATATTTATGAACGTAGCATCAATGCGCTCCGTGCCGTACCACGTATAAAAAAGCCACGCTACTTACTTTGCATGATCTTTCACCATTAAATCCAAATTGCGTGAAACACAACTGTGTGGCCCATACGTGTACATGGTTAGCTCTATCGTCTTATCTTCCCGCCATCGAGGTTCAATGCGAGATTTTACACTTGCATGACCATGTCCTCTCTACAGGAGTTGTACGCTAATGCACTATTAGGCGGGATACTGGAGACATATCAGTGGGGTGCAACATGAGCTAAGACCACATGCAGAAAGCTCGACATAGCTCCATGGCAGCTCTTCCTGCTTGCGTTCAACAAGAGAATAACATACAGATGTTCGCCTGATGCTGTGTGTAGACCCTTTTCTGTCTGTCACTCGCGCTCTTCCAATAAGAGGGTGTGCATCATCCGTACGTGTCCGGTTGCATGTGAAAGAGGATTACACTGCTCCCATTTGGGTCCTTTAGAAAGGTTAAATGATAGATTATGCTTTGGTGAAGTAGAATGCAAACATAAATTTGATTGGGCAGAGACCAAGCATGAGAATTGATGGCTTCCCCAGAAACGAGTTTCTCAACTTCACTTTTTGTGTATGTCATTTCTCAAAGACTTGGTGAAGAATGCCCTCAGAAAAGTAGACGCCCAACGCCAGCAATTCACCATTGCGTATCTCGATCACTGTGCACAACGTGCACTGCAGGAGGAATCCAGTTCGGGTGCATTTGCGTACGCGAGCCAGTTGATTGCGTACAATCCTCAAGCACCGGAGGGCTACTGGCGCCTCGCCGACGTACACTTTGCCCAGAACGACTATGAGACCGCCTCGCGTTTGTATTACACTGCACTCGAACTATCGGGTTATAGTATCCTGGGCGAGATACAGCCCCGTCTCGACACAATCCGGCGCAAGCTCAGGAAGGTGGATAACCCGTGGGCACTGCTGCCACGCGAGCTCGTCCACGCCATCTTTGAATACATACCCGGTGCACGGGTGACCTGCATGGGCGTATGCCATGCCTGGCGAAATCAGCTGTCGCATATGCCCATCTGGGACGATATGAGCCTGGGTCTCCCGTATCCCGTAGCAGAAGACTACGTACCCGACGGCTTGCCGCCCTACATCGCCCAACATACCCGCCGCCTACACATCGATACCATGATCACCCTACGCTCTACCACCGCGTTTCTTCTCCAGAAAGATCGGCCCTCCTTGGAGCATCTCGGTAAGTCGGACTAAAGCAGTCCGTTGACTCGTCTATTTACACTGCTTCTTACTAGCCATCATGGATGCATCCGAGCCGATGGAGGGCGAAGACGCCCACCTCGAATGGCCAGATCCGCTGGACATGGTGGAACTCGCCTCACAGCTGACCGTGCTCCACTTACGCACAGACGCCATTCTTGATAACGTCCTACAGCTCTTTTTGGTGCATTGCCCTCAACTCGTAGAACTCTCTGTGCGCATGATCGACCGCATCACATTTGTTTCGGTCGGTACCTGGCAAGGGCCACACGGTCCCACCCACGGCCCTACCGCACTGACCTACCTCGACTGGTACAATCCGCTGGAACTCGTCCAGGCCGATCCTAGCATATTCCTCGACCGCATACCCAAACTCCAGGCCATCCGCATCCACCACTATCCCTACCACCGCCCGATGGATGACTTTCTGCGGCAGTTGCGGCAGAAGTGCCCCGAATTCCAGCAGCTGGTTTTAGAGGTCGAAGAGGATGACGAGGACACCACCCCGTGGCCGCTCCGGCTCGAGGGCCCAGCGACGGGCGGTCTGCGCAGTATCGACATTGGCTACGACGTGATGCTGTCCGACACGGCAAGGCAAGAGCTTGTCCTGGATGCAAGCGCGACTCTGGAGAACTTACGCTTGGGCGGCACACCGCTTGGCACGAGCAATGACACGCGTGTCCATTTCCCTCGCCTCGCCACCCTCAATCTTTCCTTCGACCCGCCCCTCTTGCTGCGACCCCTCCCGCGGACGCTTTTGGCGAGCTGCCCCCACCTCCAGGAGCTCACGCTCTCCAGCCTGACACTGACTGCCCCGCTCATGCGCGCCTTTCTCCAACTGCGCCATCTCCACAAGCTCTCGCTGACGTGGTGTCGGGGCGAGCCAGATTTTCTGAAACTGCTGGCGGATGGCGCGGCGGCGCAGGGCAAGGCGTGCGCGTTGCGCGAGCTGGTCGTATGCGACCGGTTCAACGGCCAGGCCATTCTCTTGTCCGACGCGTCGCTCCCTTCCCTCGGCCGCATGGGCACGCTCAAACAACTCTCACTCCTGGCGCATTTTGAAGAGAGCGGGTTGGATCAGCAAAGCTGGGGCCTTTTCTTGAACCACGCGGCGCAATCCCGCCTTACATCGCACCTCGAGTCTTTGTGGGTGGACGCAAGCGGGAGTACGATGGACGCTCTAGCGACGGCTTTCCGCAAAGGCGTCGTCAAGCGGTATCCGGACCGCACCTTCATGGTCATCTGACGTTTTGATCACTTCAGACTTTATCTACGTTGATATGATATAATATGGTTATGACCTGTGTACATTTATTACATTGCATCATCACATTGCAAAACGCTTTCAAATCTGAACTGGCGATAGGAAAAGTTGTACATAAAAACACGCCATAAGTTTGCGTTTCACGCAGCATTTTCAGCATTCACGCATTCGACTGCTAACCTTTTGAGCCTGGGCTGTCGAGATCTCTTGTTCCAAACGCTATTTCCTTTTGACGTTGCTTTTTGAGGTGATTGAATCCCTCTGGGGCCGATAGGGAATTTGATATGCAGCTGCAGAGCCCACAGCAAGTGCGCACGGACATCGCCTCTCTCGCATACCAATATTGTATATACTCCTGATTTCAGCCAAGGCCTTGAGCCATTTTCCCTGACAGTTTGGCTAACATTTTTGGTCAGCATCTCGTGACCAGTTGATCACCTCAGCTGGAGAGAAAAGTGAGCAACTCATCGTCAGATCAGCTTATTACCCGCTACTGATATTGTCGTGCTTACTGCTTTGGTCATGTCATAGTTCCATTATACCACATTCTTCCAGGTGCTTTGTTGCTTATCATCGCCTCTTCTTCTAGAGAAACGGTCGTTATATGGACATAGATCAGAGCACCAGATTATATGAAGCTTTTCCCTGTATCACGTAGATATAGAAAGATGGAAGTTGGTGTTTATGCATGCAATTGTGTATTTATACAGTGTAGTTAGATAGATAGATATAGGTAGCCGAGTACAGCAATGAGAGTATGATTCTATTAGTCCTTCTTCTGCTTTTCCTTCTCCAGCTCCAGTTCGCGCTTCTCTTTCTCGACCGTTTCGTGGGTCACCTGAGGAACAGCACGGCCCAGAAGAGACTTTTCGATGGGTTCAAAGATGCGCTCGACGGCGTATTCGACGGGGTGATCAAAGATGAAGGGCAAGAAGGGCACGATACCGAGACCCATCACGGTGGGACCCCATCCTTTGATCTTTGGGTTCTTGACCGAGGCAAAGACGTGGCGAGCACTGTACTTGACGATGCTGTGAATAGTAAACATGGGCAGGGCCATCGACGCCACCGACTGGAACACCGCACGCTTCACCATGGCCGCACCGATGACTTGGTTGTCCAGTCCAGCTTGCTTGGCCTTGTAGCCTTCGTAGGACACGTCGAGGGTCAGATATGCCCAGCTGATGCCGTACGCGCCCCTGACCACCCACGGCGACACGATGGGCCGAAACGCTTCGCCGACGTCCGAGGTGTATGCCAGATACCGAGACGAGGCCACCAGCGCCGTTCGTAGCCGAGACGCATACGCGAGATAACGTGCGTTCGTCTCGATCGAGTCTACATCGCCATGCTGGACATGCGACAGCAGTGACTCCTTGTGTTTCTGGTCGTCCTCGCTCATTCTGGTTTACAAGAAGAAAGGAAAAAGTAAAAAAAAAAAAAAAAAAGGCGGTATAATAAGTGTTGAAAAAAGAAAGAAAGGAAAAAGGGAAAAATGCAGATTGGTCCCGGATAGGACAATAGCCGTGGGCTGGCCCGGGCGAGCTGAGAAATATTAGGCGGGTTCGATCGGTTGTTTGGATTTGCCGACCATTTTTTGATTCATCTTCCTTCCCTTTTTGTCCCCCTTCCGTCCCGGGCCGGCGCAGTTCAGTGTGCTTGCTGTATCAAAAAGTATGCACTGCCACGCGTCCTCCTTTCTATATTGGGCCCATCATCATGAAGATACGAAATAAAAAAGAAGATGCACTAGCTGAACGGTTCTCCATGTACATTTATAGAGAATGAGTCAGCAAAAGAATGGATGTCTTGCGCATAACGACCTATTATTATACATATACAGCGTTCCATCTGTATCAGCATGGACATATCGGGAAAAAAACACGTCTCTCCTGTTGATCGGTTGATGTGCTGTATTTTGGTTCAACCCAGACTTACGGTCCCAGCCCTCCTAATGATGTAATCCTGTCAAAATGGTTGCCCACGTAACACACTTCATATGCAAGCAGTGCTGATCAGTGTCCATCTCTCTTTTTTCTTTCTTTACAGCTTGTCTCTGTCTATTTATATTAGCGTCCATTCATTATAAAGCAGCCAGAACCTTTTATAGAACCTCGAACAAGAACTTGTTGATACTAGTATATACAGACTTGATATGTACAACTTGCTTCTCGATTGGATTTGTGTCTCTTGTACACTTTGATGAGTACCTGACCCGCCGCCTTGTTAAGGTAGGAAGACCAAGGAGTGTGTACGCTCCGTTATAAAATACACGACCACTGTTGGTGACAGAACATGAGAGGATACTCAGATCACAAACAAATACAAATGCTGTTAAGAGCAAGAAAGAAACAAACGTAAAATATATGCCGTTTGCAAGTTTCGGTTGAGATCGACTCGATTTGAAACTTTGTGTTGCCTACCATGCACACATGACCAGTGAAATTTCAGGTGCCACCCACTCATTTCGCTCCAATACATAGACCACCGCATTCATTCCCTTTTTGTTTTTTACTTGCTATCTTTCTGCATGGCGATTGTCATGGATTTCGAAGACGAGTTCAACTTCTTTCAAACAATGACGACCGCACCTGCGCGGTTCCCGCAGGAGACCCTGACCGACGTCCAAGTAAGCTTCGACGATGGTTCATAAAGCGCTCGCTAAACAAACACGCTCAATGTCTGGAAGGGTCGACCTGTCAATGTCACGCAGCTTACAGAGGATTACCGTGTCATCGTGGTCACATTGAAAAGCACCGAGTGCCCGGTGTGTCCTCAGTTCCTTCGTATCCTCAATTTGTACGGCCTTGACCCAGACGAGAACCGGATTATCGACCCGTTCACGCACCACGTCATGGAGATAAGTCCTGACCGCAAAAAGGTCCAGTCCATCTCGCACTTGCAAGACGTAGATAAAAGCGACTCATGTTCCTGTAGTTCTTTCGACTCTTGCTCAAGAAGGACGCCTACTACATTGTGGTGTGCCCCGGACCCAAGCAAGACGTGGCCGAGATCCAGCGCAAGATACCCTTCCCTTACCCCTTCATCGCAGGCGACCAGGCCATGGTCCTCGGTGACGCGCTCAAGCTGCGCATGTCCGATACCGAGCTGTGGCCAGCCGTGCTGGAGATATTCAAGGACTCACTCATGACCGAGCGCGTCTCGGTCGGCCGCGCCCCGGGCAGCTATTACCAACACGATCTCCTCAAGACATTGATGTTCGAGCGCTGTCGCCTCGAGATGCGCGGCGTCGAGGCCATCGCCGAGGCGCGCAATCTCATCGATCTCCTCCGCCGACGCATCAATAACTTTTGCCAGGGCCGCCTCGGCAACGACGCGCGCAGCCGTAGCCTCAAACTCTCCTTGTCCGAGCCTGCGTCGCCCATCCCTCTCCAAGAAGACCAGCCGCCCTCCCGAGAGGACCGGCCGCTGTCACCATGGCAGACGCTGCCCCCCGAAGTGATCGAGCTCGTGGTCTCGTGTGCGCCCACCACCCAAGGTCTCGTCCGCATGGCCCGCATCAGTCGCGCTTTCTATATCGCGGCCATCCAGGTTCTCATGGAGCGGCTACGCGCCGGTACCGCCACGTTACGCGGTGCCCTCCCGCAGAAGGACGGCCAGGTGATCTCTGACGAGGACGAGGCCGTCAGCTACCACCTCGATCGGTGGCACGAAGACCCAGAGGGCGTGGGCTACAGACACCTGGCCCGTCGCGTCGAGACCCTGAAGCGCCTCGTCCATGAGGTCAGCCGGTGGTCGCGCCACTGGAACCAGCGTACCAAAAAGGTCCGTGCACCCATCATCCTGCAGCAGGAGTACGCCCGCTGACCCATAGACACGTCCAAGCATACATTATACATCTACTCTACTCTATTCTATTCCATGATAAACCCCCCGCCTACCTTTCCTCGCCTCTGTATATATAAACTGCTTCCTTGTTCGCGTTTTTGCTTCTATCTTTCTGTATTTTGCCGTGCTTTTATTGTGCGGCTTTTTCTCAATTATCTTTCTTATGGGTACATGAGGGGATGCAGATGAGCGTAATTATTTGCGTGCGTTGCGAGTGAGAGCGGCGTGCTCATCGTCGTCGATACTATAAAAGGAAAGGGTCAATGTCGTTGCAGTATATACACACGCATATTCCATGTCACCACTTACTCATCCTCGTCCTCGTCCTCCTCGTCATGCTGTTGCTGTCGCTGTTGCTGCTGTGAGTGGTGCTGCGGACGCTCTTCATAGCGTGGTGGAGGACTGCTCTGGCTGTGGCTACTCGCCCCGACCGGAGCATAGCCGCCATGGGTCGATGATACATCGTTGCGCTGGCCCGCCGCGCTCACCAGCTTGACCTTGTCCCGCTCGTCGTCGCTCAGATCATCATCGCCCACCTCAAAGATGGCGGTCTCGTCGCCCAGGTTGTGTTCGCCCTGGCCGAGACCCTCGGCCCGACGTAATCGGTTCTCAAGGTCAATCGCCTCGTCTTCGTCTTGGCTGATCTGCATCAGGCCGTAGCGCTGATTGTTGTTGGTGGGGCGCCACAAGATGATGATGACCAGGAACACGACAAAATACAGCAGATTCAAAAGACCGTCGAGCATGACCCAGCGCCACTTCCAGCTGTGTGCGGCCCAGTCCATCTCGTTGCGGTCCGAGAAGGCAAACATGTTGAGGATAAAGATGACGATCACCATAATAACCGAAAACAGAAGCAGGCGCTGCAGGCGCTTGTACATGCGCACCTTTTCATGCTGGTGGTGCGTCTCCAGGTACGACATGGTGAGTGCCAGCGAGCTAAACGTCCAGACGTAAAAGGCTGACATCGTCATGGCGAGCGGAAACACGACCAGGAGGACCAAAAAGCCGGCTGTCTCGGGCGACAGGAGCGTCACACCCAGTGAGTACACGACGCCAAACGCAAAATGGACCAGCGCCAGGATGACGCATTTCTTCATGGTGGAGCCAAGGCTGGGCCTAACAAAAAATTAACAAAAAACCGCATCGGTAAGTGATTCATTCGGTGTTATCCGTCCATGCCCGAGACTTACTTGACAACACTGTAGCCCATGCACACGACGAGCAGCATAAAGAAGGACATGCTATGAAAACGCAAAAAACGTCATTCCTTTCGTCCATCTTCCATGTTCCTCTTCTCTCTCTTTTTTTTTTTTTTTTTTACCTGTTCCGGCCAGCATTCAGCAGGGCCACCAGCGTGAGGAGTCCGTATGCTACATAAGTAAAAAAGACCGCGAAGATCAGTCGGAGGTTGCCACGTATCAATGTTTCACCTGGTACTTACAAGGTGAGCCGGTCTGGTTATAGGCCTCCCAGAATCCCCAGTTAATGGCCATCTCGACCGTCAGGAAGAAGATGGTGCCCGACAAAAAGTGCTGCACGGGCAAGATATCGTCCCAGTAGCGCCATGATTGGATGCCCCAAAACAGACCCACCGCGAGATACAGCAGGGCAAAGATGCCGTAAAACTAGGAAAAGAAGAATGACAACGACCAAGAACAGTAACGTCCATCCATCAGTCTCTGGAGCCACCCGGCTGTTTGTATACGAGGTTGCCTTACCAGGAGCTTGGGATAGTCCGAGGCAGGAAGCTCGCCATAGGGATGACGCCACTCGATATTGGCATCAAACGAAGCGGTGGTGTCGTTCTCGAGGTTGGCAGGCATGATCGCAACGCAGTAGTAACCGGTTTGTTCTACCTTGTAGAGCGAGATACTCGGCTCATTGCCGGCCTTGAGGTCAAGTGCATCCGTGAAAAGCGAGTTGTTCTTGTTGCCCTCGTCAGGATGCACAATAAACTCGCCATATTGGGACGTATCACACAGCTTGGCCGAGAGTGCTTCTTCGTCACAGATATATTGAATCTATTGTATGTTACAGACAGGGTAAGCATAAGACTACAAAGGGACCACACACTACGCTCTCTGCAACGAGTGCTTCTCGGTCGTTACCTTGTAGGTCTGGTTGTTGAACGCGCCAATCTGGTCAAAGTCTTGCCATTCGTAAATGAGCAGGGCTGTCTTGCCTTGCGAGGAGGGATCGAATGTTACTGCGAAGAAGAAAGAAACAAATAAAAAAAGTTAAGAGAGACAGGGAGTGAGTTTTCTCGACAACAAAATAGAAAAGAAGGTATACACAAATACCTTTGATGAATGGGTCAATGCCACCGGGAATGGAGTCTTTGCTCCAAATGCCGGAACATGTGGTGGTGTAATAGTCGTCACTCGTCTAAATAGGATTATCAAGATAAGCAAAAAGAGTGTCCAAGTCGGCATAAAAGGCAAGAAAGAGAGAGAGAGAGAGTATTACGAGTTGGGTCTGTTCTGCCGCGACGAGGAGAGAACAGAGCAGGAAGGCGAGCCAGCTGACCAGGATTCGCCCACTCGGTGGCATGACAAACGAGAAAAGAAAAGAAGGTCGTAACAGGAATATAATAGGAAGAACGGCAAAGTCTTGGCTTTTCGTGTGTGCGTGTCTCTGGCTGCCCACCCGACTATCATTATCATTGGCTGGCGGACGGTCTTTTTCGCGCGCTTGCGCTAATTATCTTTTGGCTCATAGCATATGATATCATCCCCTTCTTTTTTTTTTTTTTTTAAATAGACACGTCCAGCAGCTCGAAAGAAAAAAAAGATCACTCCACTGATCCAGACATAAAATACATACTACAAGTAGAATAATGTCAATGCGAAAAAAGAATGAACAATGTTATTTTTCCTTTCTGGGTTTTGCTTTCTGCGGATGGGGATGTGTATGATGGTAGGTGATAGTGCGGGTGATAGTAATATACACTTATTCCTGCTTGGTCTCTGCGGCCGCAGCCTCATCGGCCTTCACAGGTTCCGAGACCTTCTCTTCCTCGGTGGCAGCGCTGTCCACTTGCTCTTCTGCTGCCTTCGCAGGCGCTGCCTTCGCAGGCGCTGCCTCATCATCCAATTTGACCTTCTTGTCTGCATTGTTTTCCTCGCTCTTCTCTGCCTTGCGCTTGAAGCCCTGGCGTCGCAGGTCGCAGGCCTCCTTGTATTGCTCAGCTGTACATAACATTTAGCCTCGTGTGACCCGTCTAACATAAGACACACATACCGTTGGATCGCTTCATATTTTTGCCCAAGGCCTTCATGTCAAGCTTGCCGCGCACGAAAACGTAGCCCTCGTTTTCAGACTTTTCATAGACAGCGAAAATCTTGCCATTTGCTTTCTTGGCAGTCTCTTCGGCGGTGGATCGGTCGATATCCTTGTAATGGAGCGCAGACTCCTTATCTTGTTCAAAGGCGTTGAAGAGCTTCTTGTTCTTTGGCTTCTTGCGGTCGGGGTCGTCCTGGTTCTTGAACTGCTTCCTATACGATAACAAAAGAGTCAGAAACCCCCATGGATGGCTCGTCCTGATTTACTTGCTTCGTCATGACGTTGACGTTCTTGCCTCTGAACTCGACTTGGTTCTTCTTGGCGGCATTGACGGCCATGTCCTCCGTCTCAAACGTGACGTAGGCGCTGTTCAGGAACTTGTAGGGCTTGTCATCCTCCTTGCGCAGACGGATGCCGATCACCTTGCCAAACTGGCTAAAGGTCTCCTCCAGATCATCCAGCAGTTGGAACTGGGCCTCGACGTTCTCATAGTCCTCCAGACCGTCCTATCATCATAGCACATCACACAGTTCATGAATACTTGCACTCGCATTGAACAGGAGTTTCGGTGCCTTACAACATAGATGGTACGGTAGAAGAAATTTTGCTTGACCAGCTTCGACTGGCGACGGATCTGGTTCTTGTCGTTGATCTCGAGATCGTTCAAGGGCTCGGCCTTGAGCGCAGCCAGCACCTTGTCAAAATCAGAGCAAATCATTTGCATGCGCTTGAAGCTCGCGATCGTCTGGATCGAGATCCCTAGACCCTTTGGTAAGAGGGCCATTCTGGCAGACACGCGCGTTGTATTCACTTACAGCCCCTGTTCTTCCGGGTCTCGCAGTACAGGAAGCGATCGAAGGGCAGGTTAATGTCGCTGAAGTAGTAAGCAACCTGCTTGCGGATCTTTTGGTCGACGGGATCCATAATGACTTGATAGAAAGAGAGGGAAAGCTTTTTTTTTCTTCTTGTGCTTCGCCTCAAGAATAATTTTTTTTTTTTTGACTTTCTGGTCGGGCAATCAAAAGAAAAGAAAAAGGCATTGAAATGCTCGGGTGACGGAGTCGTTCTGGAGAATTTGGGTGCTTTGGAAAACGAGGCAGAGAAAGACAAGTGGACAACTCACGAGTCATATGAGCTCCTTCTTGCTTGTTCTTATTGACAACAGCCAGACGAATCCTTTGCGCAAGTCTGTGCCCTGCATGAAGACGTGTTAACCCGGCATGCCTTTGCATATACAGTACCCGCTCAATAATTCGATACTCGATAACTCAATACTTCCCCAAATCGATCACTATCGCTGCAACCAAATTCTGTAGACCAGAGGAAATTCAATAACGCGTTAATTTGGTTCTCGATCAACCCCCACCCATCGAGTTAGAGTCAACCATTAGAAAATCCGTCAAAGGCAGCCACCAGGAACAATGATTTGTTTTGCTTATAACTGAGATGCTGCTCCTATGTCAGAAACTTGATACTGGCGTAGTAGAAGATGAAGTCTCGCGTGAATGGCATATTATTCTTCTCTATGTCATCGACGAATGCGAACAGAACGTCTTCCATTCTAGAGGCAAGGGGCTGTTGAATGCACTTTTGTGTCATGTTGCTCGTTTCCCATTGGCATGTATATCTTCTCTCTCCTTGTTTATGGCCGAGATGGTGAATTGGCTGGGCATTATTGTCGGCCTGAATTACTTTTTAGCCCACTGCGCGAGCTAGCGTTGACTATACGGAAACATTATACTCTGATGCTTTCGACGTATAGCTAATATATGGCGGCTAGTAAGTTGTTGCGTTTTGTTGTGGAAAAAAGCAGGCGGAAAAGGTGGGAAAGATGCCTATATCAATGTAGCCGCGCTACGCATACATATGTATCATAGAGTATACTGGAAAACTAGACCGACTGTTGAATATATTTATGCGTATTACATCATGAACGACAGTAGTACAACTGTTGTGTTTTCAGAAGAAAGCCATGGTAACTAAATATGACTGTGCGTTGGGTGGTCATGGAGGTTGCCTTGGCTCTTTCTGCGCTGGTGAAAAATTAGCCAATCAGAACGCGCCAAGGGCGTAAAACGCGTGGATTCAAAACAATATTTGACGCGCGGCATGAAAAAAAATCACCACACCCTTTTTTCTGCTTTTACAGCACCGTTCCTCTCCAATGACTCGACCCAAGAGATCTTTCGACGAAACCTACGAACACCCTTACTGCACACGACTCAGCAAGCGACGTAAAGCCTCCACCACAGGTCACGCTGCTGCAGTCCGTGTTGCCAAGCCCACCGCGGCGGCCCCCCTTCCTGGGCAGGCAGGGCAGAAGCGCCCCCAACCCGACGTCGATGCGGAGAGAGAAGAGAGTGAGGAGCACGAAAGAGAAGCGAAGCGCCAGAAGGTGAACATGGCGCTCGCTGAGAAGGAGGAGAAGATTGAAGAGACGCGTACGCTTGAGTGGTTGGCTACGCAGGAGGAATCTCTGTCCGGTGAAGATCGTGACACGAGAGAAGGAGAAGAGGAGAAAGTAGAGCAGATTGCGGTGGAGGATGCTGACTCCAACCAAGATCTTGCCGCTCATGAGGACGAAGATGTATCCTCTGTTGCGAGCGATCTGTCGGAGGTGTGGCAATCCGACAGTGAAGCCGAAGGGGAAGGAGAAAGAGAAGGAGAAGTAGAAGAAGTAGAAGAAGTAGAAGTAGAAGACTGTGCTGGTGATGGCAAGTCTGAAGTTGAGGAGGAGAATAAGGGCACTGCATACGACGCGCTTACCGACGAGGAGTTGCGCAAGGAGTACTTTGCGCTCGTCAAGGAGGCGAAGAAGATGGACGAGAAGCTGTTTGGCGAGCAGAAAAGGAACGGTAGACAAGCCATCCGCCTTCACGAGGAGAACAGAAGGTTAAAGCATGCTAAAAAGAAATTGGAGAGTCTGCAGCAGCACCAGCAGCACCAGCAGCACCAGCAGCACCAGCAGCACCAGCACCAGCACCAGCAGCACCAGCACCAGCAGCACCAGCACCAGCACCAGCACCAGCACCAGCACCAGCACCAGCACCAGCACCAGCAGCACCAGCACCAGCAGTCGCGATCTCCCTCCTCTTCTCGCTCGCGGTCCCGATCATCCTCCCGTTCTCGCTCGCGGTCAGCAGCCGCCTCCCGTGCTCGCTCGCGGTCCGCATCCTCCTCCCGTTCTTACTGCCCCCGTGTCCCCACTTCACCGCTGTCGCGTCCACCACTGTGCGGCGCATAAGGTACGTTTTTTGTCGTCTTCACTAGTACTATCTGACTAACTAGTATTATAATGACAAAGCTTCCTTGGAATTTGCCTGGGACGGCACACAGCGGGGTGAACCGTCCACAAGATTTGCTGGTGCACTGCGCATGATGCAGTCGCCTAAGCAGAGCCAACAAACCGAGCTGCTTCTTACCGAGTTCGGCAAGCCTTTGATCGAGGTAGCCAACCCTCTCGCACCCACAGAACCGCCTCCGATCTGAATAATCTACCAAAATGACAAGAGTAACACCAAATGGGCGCGCGAGAAAACCTTCTATGAATCCAGGCGTCATGACTGCGACCGCGAACGCCGCAAGCACCATCGCAACAGTAACGTCAATGTCGATCTCTTTGACGCATGACTGCTCCCACCGAGAAACAGCGGCTCGAGCACTACAAGAGCGACCGCGAACAATGCCATGATATACACCCGCCACCAAAAAATACCAGTATGACAATGCGTGGCAGATCCACCTCAAGATGAGTGACAGCGTCGACGCATATTTACACCGCGCGTGACGATGCACCTCTGCTGGCGTGTCTTCAGCGACAGGCCGACCATAACCCACGCAGCCAAGCGTGCCGAGTGGGGAGAACCGTGCTTGGGACGTGTACGGTGGTTTCTTCTCCGAGTATCAACAACCCAGATCAGCCCGATGCGAGGCTTCTGTCCGATCTCCTCTGTCTCTCCGCGTTCAGTCCTGAGAAACGCGAACGCGCCCGGGTCACCAAGACCATGAGCGTGTATCTTCTTCTGGAGCGTCATAAGCTGCTGTATGACAACCCTGCTCGAATATAACAAGGGCGAACGTGCCCACATCCTCCGTGTCCCCCGTACCGCCCTGGATGTCCGCCACCCAAGAAGAAAACGATGCAAGCCAGGTGGCGGACAAGGTCGTCCTGTACGACAGCCAGATCCTCGCACCCATCCTATACACGCCTGTTCAAATACAACAAGGGAGCGCCTGCCCACATCCTCCGGGTCTGCCGTACCGCCCTGAGTGTCCGCCACCCAAGAAGAAAACGATGCCCACCAGGTGGCGGACGAGGTCGTACTGTTAACGCTGCTTCTTATCTGCAACCAGGCAGACGATGTGGCGGCGTTCCGACGAGTGCTCAAACCCATCCTGGTTGCTATAACGCCTCACTTGCTCCGTGCTGGCGATCATCCAAACCTTCCACGACCAGCATTTACGGTGACAACGAAGGCGAAGGTGTCAGCAGTAGGCTTTTCCCACCCGAGTTTCTCAACGCGCCGACGCCGCCCGGAATGCCACCCCATCCACTCGAGCTCAAGCTCAATCAACCGATCGTGCTCCTACGCAATATCAGTCTCAAGAAAGGTTTTTAGCAACAGAACTAGGCCGGTACGCCGTCGATCTATGCGCTACATAAGGGAATACAGATCGGCGGCTGTCCTACTGCTGCATGCTGAAAGTCTGTACGCAATGCTACAACCAGAATGCGCAAGGGTGCCAAGCAGGCTTTATACCCATACGGCCAACCAATATAAGGAATGTGCTGCCGCTGCAACAAGGATGACAGCGACCTTGTCCTCCTGTTCGTGCTCGTCGTTGGACCGTGCCGCGCGACGCAAGGCGTGGTCGGTACTGGTGCATCTATGGCACCAAGTTGCCAGCTTCAATTGAACTGCAGTCGAAACCCTCCTGTGATGGAGGATAACTTGGAGCGCGATAGCCCTTCGTCAGCCGAAGAGTCCGCTGAGGACATGGACGAAAGTCGACCGACCAGAAATCAAGATTCCGGATAGCCTCCAGACATTATTGCAGCATGTCACCGATATATCGAATGGCCTGACCGTCACAAATGTCTTTGATCGGCCCTGTCTATGCATGCACCCCGGGTCCACAGATTATCAAGGATCGCCGAACGCCCACCACACCCATGACCGTGCTACAAGGTGCTATCTACCACGTCAAAGGATCGGAAACGACCAGGTCATTTGGGACGTCGTCATAATTAGTCCCTTTCGATAGCCACCTTTGCTTATTCCCTTTGTTCATATCCCATTCCTCATATTCGCATGCAACCTAGTTGGGGAGAGTCAATGGTATCGAAACACACACGCAAAGAACCACAAAATACAGAAATACACAGTTGTTCGAACTTTCAACCAAAATGGAATTGATCGTAGACCCAATAAACAGATACTTTCCTGATTTTTAGGACGCTCATCATGCCAACAAGAATACTGCTTTTTTCCATTTCTATTTTTAAAGTGCCATTTCATTCTTTCTGTGCGTGTGCTAGTATATCTTATGTACAAGGCAAAATGGAGATAGGTGGAAACAGGGATATATGGACATTGAATAATCGAATAGAGTAGGAGCGTGGGGTAGGGTACATGGCTTTTTCCCCCTCGTATTATGTAGTACGAGGCTAAATTCAGCTCATCTCTGCCAGGTGGGCTTCCTTCAGCGCCAGTTGTCTCTTGAGGTTTTCGACATAGCCCTCGAAACGTCTCTGTCAAAACATGAATGTGTGAGTCGTAGAGAACACAGTATCCCATGAACACCTTGTTACCTTCAAGATTTGGTTAGGCGCGGTAAGGGCATCGCGTTCCTTGCGCTGGATCGCTTGCTGAATCTCCAGAATTTCCTGCCGTTTTTGTTCTGCAGCAAAGAGGAAAACAAAAACAGAAGCGTGAGTCTCTAGGGGATGCAGGACAAGAGATCAACGTACCTATCTCGTTGGAGGTGCCGGCCTCGTCTTCCTCCTCATTCTCTTCGTCTTCACTTTCTTCCTCTTCGTCCTCGTCCTCGTTGTCTTCGTCGTCTTCGTCGTCCACGTCTTGGGTCAGCTCGCGGTCAATCGCGGCCGCCAAATCTTCGTCGCTTTCGCTTTCCTCGCTCTCATCGATGTCGATGTCTTGTGTGCCGATATCTGACTCGTTCTCCATCTCGGTCTCTCGGTCATCGAACACCTCTACATGCCCACCACCCGCGTATGAGGTCGATATCCCAGCCATTTCGCTTACTGTTTCCTTACCGTATTGTACATCTTCTGCGGTTGCATCCACTTCGAGCAGCCGTTCGACCTCGCGTTCGACCTCCTCAATCGCCTATCATTCCTTGGAGTGAATAAAATAATATATGAGATCGCCCAATATGTTACCCGCTTGGACAGCTTCTTTCGAAAACGGCGCTTGCGAACGTGCTTGAGAGGCGGGGTGAGACCGTGGTTGAAAGTATAAGGGTCGTTCGCGACGTTCATCTGTGCTGTGCTGTTGTGTGTGTTGTTTTCTTTCGATGCGTTTTCAATAAGGAGCATCTGTAGCAAGCGTGAGTCTTTCGCCACACATGATTCACTGCACGCATTCATTCATTCATTCATTCATTACCTGAGATATGTCGGCTACTTTGAAGAACTGCTTTTTATCGAGTGTCTTTTGCGATTCGATAATGGTGGGCAGGTCGACCAACGTCGCATCGTACTTTTTGCCATCGGCGTAAAAGGCGCCTCGTCGACTGTCTTGCACAAGAATGAGTTCTCTGCGTTCAACCATCCATCAAGTATGAAAGATTCAATCAACCTTTAAATTGCAGCTTGACATTGTCAGGGATTTCTCGCTTCCGCACGTTTTCTCTCAGCTGGTCGCAGAGTTCGGGATCGGTGACACGCAGGATCAAGTTTTCCTCAATCGCGGCGTCGGGTTCTTCTTCGTCGTCTGATCCGGCTGAAGGTGCGGCTGTGCCTCCTCCACTGCCCGTCGTCAACTTGATCTTGATCGTCTTGTCTTTGCCATCACCCTTCGAAACAGTTCGAACTCGCTTTTGCTTTTTCGGCTTCTCCACTGCACCGTTTTTCTCCATGGTTGTATAGGTGTCAAAAAAAAAAAAAAAAGAAAGTGGAAAGAAGTGAAATAACAGAATAAAGACGCGCTAATGGAAAATCAAATTCGGTCATCCTTTGGTTGCTCTCTTCATATAAATTTGCCTCAATGTCTTTTATTGAGGGCAAACTCAAGGAGTTTATTGCCACTGCCGCCACCGACTTTGACTCGACCCTCTCACAAGATCGTGCTATTCCAAGCGAGGAAGACGGTACACCCCGTGGCCACCAACTCGATGCTCTCCTGGCAGAGCACAAGGCTCGTCGCGATGCTCTCTGGAAACGACTCCATGAGGTGACCCGTCTAATCTAGTCTAGTCCAGTCTAGTCTAGTCTTGCAATTCAAATGAACTCACGCGTGCATTAGCTAGAAGACGAAAAGAAAGCGAGAGGCCAATTCCGTCTGGACGAGCAAAGGTCAAGCTTGCAGGAGAAGGTAAGACGCGGTGTGCCTCGTGTTGTGTTGCTGCGGCTGTGTTCAGTTGAGTTTGCTAACTTGATGATAGCAACTTGCCATGACCCAGTTCGAAGATAACGAGATGCGAAGACAAATGGATCATCAGCTCCAAGGTACGAACTCCTGTGATACTGTGATATATCCAAACTATCGTCTCACATGGCAACAGAAATCAACACGATCAAGCATCCCGAGAACGAAGTGGCCCAGCTCCAGGCAAAAGATCGCCTGGTCGCCACCGTCTCTCAGCTCAAGGACCTCAAGCGCCATCTGAGTCACGAGCTCGCACAGGCAAGAGAGCGCCTCGCGCGTGAAGAAGCTGCTTTGGGCGAAAGCGAAGAACTCAAGAGTGTGCTCGAAACGAAATACGATCAGGTCGATTCTCCCGAGGCCATTCGCCAATTCGTCAGGTACGACAGTAGCAAGATAACAAGACGACAAGCAAGACGTATGTCCTTCCTTCCTTCTTATATTTATACCCATTTAGCCAAAATAAGGGAAAACGCGCCGTGATCCGTGCACGCCAAAACCAAGTCATGTCCGAACTGCGGGACTTCCTCGACATGTACTACCCGCCTCACCCTTGCCAGGTAAGAACAAAAGGACTAAGCGTTGGAGCCACCTTGCTCATCTTGTCCATCCCCAGCCGGAAAAGCCTAAGCGCGCCAACGTTGACAGTAGCGATGAAGACGAGGAAGAAGGTGCAGAGGAGTTATGCGACCTAAAGTTCTTGGTCGAGGTAAGCAAAAGCTTTTGGTTTTAAGGGAAGAGACTTGAAAGCTTACCTTGCTTGTGTTAGGATCTGATCAACGCTGCCGTTCTCGCTCCAGAGAACCCTTACATTGATCTCGTGCCAGGTAGTTATTGGCCGCCCTACATTGAGACGCTCGTCAAAGCCAATATTGCCCAGCGAGACCCAGAGGACAGTCTCAAGATCCGCCTGTGCGACTTCCGCGTCAACTGGGATAACGACCCATCATGAGCACCTCATCCTCCTTTCCCACATCATCCATCTTGTACATATATGCTACCGTAATAAAGCCTTCTTTCTGCATAACACTCGTCAGGTGCAGGTTAAGGAGAATGAAATCAAAAACAGGGAACCACAGCGGTAAACGAGTAGAACAAACCAAACTTAAACTATTTAAATCATCACACTTGTTTATCCTACCTCGTATTTTGTGATTTGGTTGGAAGTAAAAACGTATGTACAGTACATCCAGGTTTCATAGCGAGGCTCGTAAATCAGACACTCTTCCCCTACGATAACGAAGGAGATGACTGTCATTGGAGCAGCAGCCCTTGTACAACTTTTTAGTGCACGGACCACATCATCTCCACATTTTACATGCCATGGACGTATCGTATCAAACAATGATACAAAGGCGCTGTATAATATAGTTCACTGAACAATATGCTCTATGCCACTTTTCTTAATCTGTACACCTCGTTTCTATGTGTGCAAAGATGAGTAAGATGCGCAGCAACACCAGTTTACTTTAAGGCACAGTGAGTAGAACGGTGTTACGTGAATAAACCAAGAGTGAGGTGTGTCAGAGAACTTGTTGCAATATCTATGTCTTCATGTCTCTGCTTCTCCTTCTCACTTATCTTCTTTTTCAGCCACCCCTCGCAGCCCTCACACCTCATGCTCAAAAGCAGTGTGATGCTTTACTTGCTGCCTGAGGTTGAAAATATGCTTCATCAGTGAGACGCATCATTGGCTGCAGGGTATCTGGGTGACGGATTATCATTTGTTGGGTGGACGACTTTGAGGTACTCAATCTGGAGCAAATGATAGAAGAAAAAAAAGAAGCTGGACCAGATTTTATGGTATGTGCATATAAGCACCCCACCACGATTATAAAGTGCTCTTACATGTTCCAAATGTGTAGCTTGAACAGAATAAGTCGGCTTTTTGCACACGTACGTAGCGTGTATAATGGTCGAGACTTGAACAGAGTCAAACCTCACGGCAGATCATTCGGAAGCACCTATCGTTGCTATTGCTGGTATTTACTACGCACTTGTTGGAGCATACCAGGATCAATATACGGTAGATCCGCGTAGGTGCATCCCTGGGCAGCTAATGTTTACGATTTCACTTCCATTTATGGAGATATAATATACACATTTTGATGAATAGCAAGAACGATATAGGAGCTAGAATATGGAATAAAAGATAAATGACATATGGACTATGACCGCCTATTCAAACCGTCCAGTACACCTTGCATTCGACTAAGAAGATCTGCAGTGAGCGCTTCCCGGCATCCATGGTCCAGCAACTTTATCAGACACTGCTTGATCTGAAGTAGATCACCCTCCTTTTCTTTGAGCTTTTCTTGCAGCGTTTCATGGTCCCGCTCTTGTTTTGCGAATAACTCCTTGAGGTGGTCCATATCCTTTCCAACCTGAATAAGCAGCCTCGTCTTTGTTACGTAATCCTGGTGGAGGTCTTCAAGCTTTGCCCGATCTTGGTCACGCTGTTGTTCTGCCTGTTCCACATCGTGTTCACATCGACGCGTTGCCTCCTCCAGTCGCTCTTGCAAAGCATCCAACTCATTTTGCTTCTTGTTCATCTCCTTCTGCAACGCGACATGTTTCGCCTGGAGCTCAGTGTGGGTATGTCTGTGGATGTCCAGGATATGCTCGACGGTCTTGATGTAATCGCTCTTTTCGGATAGAGACGTCTCGAGTCGGTATAAACTGTCTTCCTGGATGGTCAATGCTTCGTGTAACGCTTTTGTCTCCTGCAGAACTCTGATGCGAGGTCGCGTCAACATCGTGGATGTAACAAACAAAAGTTAAATTATACCGTTGCTTTTCGTTTCGATCTTCAGCCTCCGTCTGAAAGACTGCCTTGTATCGTTTTCTCAATGTCTAGAGGTGCGTGACTTGAATACCCGTATCTGTGTAAAAGCAGCAGTTGTTATGCATACTTACCTTTGCATCCGGGGCGTTCGCGCGCGTGCGCACTATATCCCAATAGACTATAAGCGCGAGAGGGAGCCCAGTCAGAAACGCAACGTGTGCAGCGAAAAAGTAGCTTATGCATTGCTTTGCTATAATGAGAACGCGGAAGGGAAAGTAGAGGACCTTTTTGATTTCTAAAGTAGGATTGCTGAAATGAATGAAGCCGAGATGGACAGCATGTGTAAGTGTACCCTGAATGACGGGGACAAGAACCCCTTGAAAAGGGATAAAAGCCAGGAATGAGTCCTTGAAAGCGTCAAGGGTACCAAAAACTTGAGCCATGAGCGCAAATGACTGGAAATGAGTCAAGGATGGCAAGGCTGTAGATGGCGGTGGCAAAAGTACAAAGACTCCTATGGTTGCCAATATAATGTCGGTAAATCAACCAAAAATGAAAATAAGGAAGGGACAGACGCGGTTGCATGAATTTGGACGACAGCAGCTTATTGACACATTACATATGTCAAAATGCACACGTGAGGCCAGGTCCGTCGTCCTATGCATCCCTCATCCCATGTAAAACATTCGGCACCTGCATCACATATACTTCGGTATAATCCATGTTTTCGGTTCATTCCACCCACTGCAGCAGTCTCTCTTGTTGTCCCAACGGAGTCAACCGCCAAACATCAGAGCATGTCGAAAGCTTTAGTCAGTAGTTTATAGTATGTCCATTCATACTTGCCGCCTTCGATGGCCTTCTTCTCTATGTATTTTCTTGCGACTTTACACTGGTTCTTTGCTGTGAAGTATTTATAGGCACATGACGTGCTAGAGCAATGGGTCAGCAGAAGACTCGAACATATACTCACGCTTAGAACCGAGAAACTGTAATTATCGGTCCAATATTATGTACGATCTCAAGTATTAGCTCTGCCACGCGTCCCTATCGAATGGCTAAGTGATCTTTTAAATATACATTGGAAAGCTGCCTATACTGCAACAAGTGGACATAATCTCGCAGTAGTATGAGCAATGAGCGTATGTCTGGGTTCTCTTTTTTTTTTTCTCACAAATCACTACGCATGTAGTACCAGCTAAATCCTGTTACCTATTGATAATTGCTCAGTACTGCACCATAGATAGACGATAAATAGGTTCGTATCGGACGCAATGCATATATTAGGCGTAACAATCAATGAAAAAAAAAAAAAACAATAATAAAATGAAACAAAAATCGGTGCAACTACAGGTGATGGTCCCAAACGAGAATAACGGGCGGTGCTTGGCTATCGCTTTTTCCCAGGTTTAAGCAGGTGGATGGAGTATATGCTGCCATATATAGTGTCAGTACACATTTGGACGGGTATGCGCCTGTAAATAAATAGCAATCAGAATTAGGTCACAAAGAGCAAGACAAAGGGTACAATCCTGGTAGCGCAATCCCTGTTTTCTCTATTTTCCAAAAATATAAGCATATAGGATCGTTGACGCAGGATGATAAAAGTGGCGTTGCTGACACAGGCAGTGACGCGTGTCCCAGGAAAAAAAAGGTGCTTCTGTGTCTCCACACTCTCGTTGGCTGTCCGTGAAATTTACCCAATTCGTACAGCCCCATCTCATACCTTAATTATTCATCTGGAACAAACAAGCGTCGATCAGCCTCCCGCGCATCTTTTGGTGTGCTAAGGCTTTAAGTTTATCCAACGTCGCTTTAGTAATATGCAAAGGGGTGAAGGACAGGAAACAAGGCAGAAATAAAACGAAAATGATTCGATATCACATAGGCACACGACGACACGCTAGGTTCTATTTTTATGACCCAGTAAAAAGGATGTGGCGTCTGCAAGGCATACTTTCGTTAGTGGTATCTGAAAGACATGTACATATGTGTACGAGATGAAACGCGCGAAAAAAAATAGTGGCGTTGAGAGAGGATTATCACGATACATAAGCACATTACAGACTTATCCTTTTATTTGCTGAACCTGGTACAAAAGGAAAATATACACTTTTTGTGTCATCCGTGGTCTGACTGCAGTACGAGTGTCATTGCTTTTTGTATCGGATAAGGCAAAAAGGGGCGGGGCAACGCGCGTGCGCGGGAGAAGAAAAAGGGCGACGGTGTATGAATCAGGCAGAATTGGCTGAGCACACTTGGTCT
Source organism: Syncephalastrum sp. PYS2702 (assembly GCA_023630325.1). Taxonomy (NCBI): domain Eukaryota; kingdom Fungi; phylum Mucoromycota; class Mucoromycetes; order Mucorales; family Syncephalastraceae; genus Syncephalastrum; species Syncephalastrum sp. PYS2702. Next base: position 141,256 of record JAMAMT010000030.1, on the reverse strand, counting down.
CTGGAACCGTGTTCCACATTACCAAAGCACAGCGGGTAAACAGAGAGTGTCGTGTTACACCGACATTGTGGGCTGCTTTGTCGCACCTTCCATATTCGCATGCTCATTCCTGGTTTATCTCACTTTACAAAACTCCTCTTCATAAAGATTACACACGCGCTGACAAGCACATGACGATGAAGCGCCGTCTTTCCCGTTGAAAGCGTGATGTGTACGAAGGTTAAGAACAGGATAAACGGGAGGTCATGGTCATGACACGAAAACGGTTTGGTGATAGACATTAATAATGCAGGTTATCTGCCGGCTGACGGATGCTGCGGGCGAATGGCTTTGGCGATTGTTGGGATGCGGACCCCGGCGGATGGGTAAACTTTCTCATACCTTCAGCAAAAGGAGAAGCAAACACAGATACACACATATGAATCATAGACAATGACAAGTGCACGGGTCTCCCTCCCCACCGTCTGCTTTTGTTAAGGTCGTTTTATCTCAGGGGAAGCGGATTACTCCTCCTCTGCGCGCGCGCGTGGGGTATGTACGTATTTTTCATGCAATTCAGGCCACATTTCACGGAGGCCAGTCGCCAAGTGGAGTATATTCCACACATGACCTTCCTAAAAAGAAAGAAGGAAGAATGCGCTTCCGTATGCAGACTCTATTTTGATCTGCGCAGGAGCCTAAAGTTGATGATCCGGTATCACAGTGACCAGGCACAAGACAAGTTCAGCTCAACTGCGAGGAGTGGACGCATTGAGCTTAACGGAGGTCTACGACAAAAAGCCGTAATGAGGCTCGCCTGTGCTTCTGGTATGGAATGGACTCATGTTTCCTCTGACCGACGGTCCAGGTCCCTACATAAAAATAGCTGAGGAGAAAAAAGAAAAGTCCAGGGATTTCAATATCAACAGGCACAGCAGTACATCCTATATCACTTTATATACATACTCACACACACACACACACACAAAATAAAGCTCGACTGAGACGCCACATCCTGAAGATTTTCTCCTCTCTTCCCTCTTCTTTTTTCCTTTTTTCTTTCCCTTCTACTTTCCTTCCTCCCTTTTTCCTCCTCGACAGTTGAGTGCTCACAATGCGTATCGACCTCTTGCATTCCAATAATGTCCTGCCCTCTAAAATGACCGTGCTCAAGCAATATGCTTGTCAGGATGTCATCAATGACGATTCAGGAAGCCTAGACACTCTCACCGTCTTTACCGAGCGAAGCATTGCCATTGAGCGACTTCCCGACGAGTTATTGCTGGATATCTTGCTCCAGCCCGTCATCGACCTCAAAACACTGTGTGCCATGACGCGCACAACACCGAGACTGCGATTCCTTGTCATGGGCATTCTCCGTACTTATAAACTTCCGCACATTTCGCTCGCTACAGCGACTGAACAAGAAGGCCGCTGCAAGGCCACCGTCCAGTACGTGTTTGACAGCCTCGACGAGCGCACACTCTGCGCGCGATTCCTCCCGCTCAAGAGTACACCGAAACGCTACCGACACGACACGACCGCGGCGGTGCCCATCCTGCGGCACATGCTCCTGAGTGACGATAATTTGGCGTTCCCCGCCTACGTGGAACAGCAGGACCGTAGACCTAAACGGCACGAGTCCTGGATCACTGTCGATAGCCAGGATTCAAGCGACGGTGTCAAGGCGGAGAAAACCAATCAAACGGAGGAGAGACGACCCGTGAAACGAAGCAGTAACCGACGCGTCCTTCCAATAAAGTCCACAGGCGCACACGAGATTCACTCCAGCCAGCGCTTAGCCACTGCGAACGGCAGCAGTTGTCCTGCTTGGCAAATGATGTACTACGTCAGCGCCGATGGGAGCGCGCCTCCCGCGGATGCAATCGACACTCATGCGTCGCTGTTGCCTCAGAACAGACGAAGCGCAGGTCACGGGGAGCGGTACCTGACCCCCTTGTGTCTCACCATTCATCTTTCTCTCATGTATCAGACCGCCAAAAAGAAGCGGTCGCTTCCCCACTCTTGGAGCGTGCAGGCCATGCGATGGGTCAAGTCGACCTTTCTGTAACATCCACTTTGTCAATTCCATTATTTGCACATACAAGGGCTAATATGACCTTCCCTTTGTTACGTAATTCACTCCATTCTTTCTAATTTATATTCTATGCAAATACATGTACGTACTCATTCACTTATCACGAGCACCTACCTCTTTCTTTTACTATGGCTCCATCCATGGGGAAGGAATTACGAGTAACAAGCATTGGTCAATCTGTTTGTATTTGTTTCTTTTTTTTTTTGCGGGAACACCGTGTCTCGCCATGCATCTTAACAAGAAACCTTAAATGGATCGGCAGGTTATCATTTTTGTTACTTTTCGTCCGAGCATGCCGTTCTTTCTTTCTCTCTTTTGCAGAATTGACACAAAGGGCATGTATGATACAGTAAGGATGAGCATTACATACCAATGGTTTATCCACGTGGCCGCAGTCTCTCGGCATCGTGGGTTTATGAAAAACGGGGCCGAGATATCGGCGAAGAATGGGCGTTGATAAACTTCGACGCTCCGGTGTAACAGACGCGTGAGACCTCTCACTTAATCTCAGAGACGTGCATAGCAATAAATGATGCAGTACGAGTTAGACCCGTCCATCCGGTCTCTCATTAAAAGTGAAAAAAATGTTAGACTTTGGTCGTACATGCCCTTGCAGACAGCAAAGTGTTACAAGATAGCCAAACAATAAGGCGGAGGTGGCCCGTTAGTGTGGTGTGTCGCGCTGGAAATTAATAAAAAATGAAAACGGAGCCACTGGCGGCCCATGCGCTTCTTTCCAGTGGGTTTTAGATAACAAGAAGGTCGCTGAAGTTAGCTTAAGGGATTCCCCTTTTCTGCGTGACTGCATGCATACCACGACACGGAAAAATATAATTTGATCAGGAGGAAACCATCAGAATGGTCTAAACGATAATCAGGTAGACTGCCGTAATTTGACGCTTTTGCCCTACAGCATTACCGTTGACGGTTAGGGTCAAATGCATATAGCGTAACAGCAGGTACAATGGAATCGCATTTATCTGTCTGATATGGACTAGCCATGTCTTATCGCATCTGCCTTAGCATAGTCTCATACATCTCGCAATCCGACCCCTCGTACTACGTTTGGCAGGTCACCAACGACGACGTTAGTATTACGAGGACAGAAACAGCTTTGCTGCCAGATACATATATGACATGCGTCTGTCTATTTTGCATAGCATCGACCCAGGTGTAAATGATTGACAGCTTAGTTCGCATCCCCGTGGGTACATGTCAAAGAGCGCTTCCCACGTCTGTCTGTTATATCTGCATGCATTTAGTGTCTTGGACGAGGATTTTGTGTGGACCAGCATAAAAGAAATATGGTTGTAGCTCCATAGAATAAAGGCAGCGAGACACTCATCCATAGTGGAAAAGAAGCACTAGCAGATCATTTATTGTAACAAGATGTCTGAAAATGCCTGCCAATGAATTACGGTACAAAGGGTGGGGGCTCACGAATCTCCGTCTGATACGCGCGCGCGTCTCTTTTTTCTTTTCTCCACACTCGCACACAGACACCCACCACGCCATAATAACCATATTCTTTTTATAATAATAATAATGTATCTGGTCACAACCCTGCTTCTGCTGGTTCTGCTCACAGAGACCATCCTTCTCGTCGGATACTCGTACATTACTCGCAAGGTAAAGCCAGCCCATCCTCTAGACTGTCACGATGTTCACTCACAAGGACTTAATCAGGCATACAATTACTATGTCCTCTTCGTCAATGACGACAAGCTCGCCCGGCAAAAGAAGCTCAAGCGCGATCTGCTCACACTCAAAAACGAGCTATCCCAGACAAGTTCACAAGTAAGCGTTGCTTGCGATGCATAGTAAGCGTCATCCTCATGGTTAAATAGGACGAGTTTGCCAAATGGGCCAAAATGCGGCGGAAGCTGGACAAGGGCATGACCGAACTGGAGAAGTTGAGTACGTTCGCGAAGGAAGGAAAGGTTGGAAAACGGTGGATAACACTCGAGAGTAGATTCCGATATTGGGTTTGCACGGACCGCGTTTGAACTACGGGCCAAGTCAGTGCTTTGGTTCCTCGTGAATGGATCCAGGATCGCAACGACCATGTGGTGTGCTCGAAGCGCGGCGTTCTACTTGCCCCAAGGATGGTTTGGTCCTGCTGCGTGGTTCTTGTCCACACCCATGGCCCCACGAGGTAAGAGAAGATGAGGTAAAGCGGTATTGAAGGGCTGTTGCTAAGGCACGTGTGTATGCCATTAGGATCGGTGAGTGCCATTCTATGGATGTCTGCATGCAGACAGGTTGTCAAGCAGTGCGTGGTCATTAGCAAGGACTTTATTCTGCCAAAGAGAAAGATCAGCGAGCCAGTGACTCAATAAACGAGAAAAAAAAAAAAGAAAAAAAAAAAGAGAATCGGATGCAGAAGCAAGCTTTCCACGCAAGCATAACACACAGTTGAGTAAAAAAGAGAAAAGAGGCCTTTATTCGAACACGATGAGAAAGACAAAAAAAGGTGAAAAGGAAAAAAAAAAAGGATCGAATAGCCTGTTTTCCTAGTCAATGGAGCCCACCTTAGCGAAGGCGCTGGAACTGATCACGGTTGTTCTGGAAATACTCGTGAAGATCCTGGGGCTTACGGCCGAGCGCCTCCTCCAAGTCGCGGGTGGTCTTGTCCGCGTCGCCACGGTTGGCCATCTCCCAGAACTCCATGATGAGCTGGATCAACTCCTTGTGGAGGTAGTCACCGAGCGGGAAGTCCTCGGGCTGGTCCTTGCGCGACTGCTCATTGGGGTCGTTCGGACGGTGCTCCTGCTGGGGCCGGTGCTTGAAGCGCTTGTCTTCGCGGATGCCTTCGAGATACTGGCGCAGCTCCTGCTCTGATATCTTTTCGTACTGGACCTGCTCCTTGTCAAGGGCGCGCGACATGCCACGGGCAATCTCCTCGCCGGAGCGGGCCTGCGAGGGCGTGAACTCCCAGCGGTGTTTCTCGCCGAGGCGGCCAAACTCCTGGTTGTTGCGCTTGCCGTGCTCGCGTGAAAGGCGGTAGACAGCATCGACGACGTCGCGGATGTTGACGGACGACCACTTGCGGTTGCGTTCCACGGGCAGCATCATCTTGTTGCGGTCCTCGACCATCGGGGTCAGGTAGTAGTAGAACTGGTCAAAGATGGGATAGCGCACGATGCAGGACTTGTTCTGGAATTCGCGCTGGACGTGCTCCTCGATCCGCTGGTACTCGCGGATCATGCGGCCCTGGGCGCGGTCGGCGTTCAGGCTATTGTGAGAAAACAACCACGATGAATATCAGGCACTTCTTGAACGAAAAAGAGATATATACTCACATGGAGAACATGGCGACGTATTCAACCTGGTTCTCGCGGGCGGCACGCAGGACGTTCTCAGCCTCCTTGCGGGCGTTGGAGGTGTGCTCGGGGACGAGCATGACGACACAGGCGTTCTGGAGGGCTTCCTTGACCTTGCGCTCCTCGTTGTAGTCGAGCTGCCAGATCTCTCCGCCCATCTGCTCCAGCTGCTCAACGTGGCGCTTCTCACGACACAAGAGACGGAACTTGCACTTTTGGCCGCCGCGCTGTTCATCGTTCTCCTGCTGCTGGCCGCGCAGGAAGCGGTGGGCGAGGGCATAGCCGACGAAGGAGTCAACGTTGGTGATGACGATGGTCTTTTGCTGGTGGGACATGTTTAAGAAAAAAGAAGAGTTTTGAGAGTAGTGAGAGGTGAGGTTCGTGCTGTCCAGCCAAATCGTCTTCTATATATACCTTTTGCATGGTCTCCCACGCGTCTTTTGCCAAAACCTGTCAAGGAGTGGAAAATCTGCGCATGAAAATTGGCGCGCGCGCACAGGTCCTGAGAAGGTCCCTTTTTGTTTTTCATATTATTCTTGTCGACTACTCGTCATGTCGCTTCTGTCCAAAGTGGTGCGGTGCATGAGAACGATTGCTCCTCTCGAGCTGGCTGAGAATGCGTGGGATAATGTCGGCGTCCTTGTTGGTAAAATCACAAACTTGCCATGACCTAGTGCCCGCGGTAACTGACATCTAAGTATAGAACCGCCATTCCCTTCGCCCCAACAAAGCAAGGTCTTTTTGACTATTGATCTCACCCCTCAGGTGCTTGAAGAGGCCTTGTCTGACCCAAAGGTATGCGTGTGTACATGTAGCTCTCGTTTGTATATGACTAAGTGAAGCAGGTCGGCACTATCGTCGCGTACCATCCTCCCATTTTCCGAGCCATGAAACGCCTCAACCAGGCCGACCCCAAGCAGGATATGGTAATGAAGTGCATTGCACGCGGCGTCGGCATCTATTCTCCTCATACCGCTTGCGATAATTGCGTCAACGGCGGTAAGCTACCGGGTTAGCTTTTAAAAATAACAAGCGTGTTTATCTTCTTGCAACTAGTCAACGACTGGTTGGCCAGTGGTCTCGGCAAAGGCAGCGTCTCGCCCATCGAGCCGGCTGTGAACCCTCCCGAAGGTAATATAAACAATGGAGCAGCTTCGGAAGCTAATTAGATGCTAGGTCAGGAAGCGTCCGGTTCAGGTCGCGTGTTTGTCTATGATGAACCAACAAGCTTGGCCACAGTGGTTGAGCGCGTCAAGAAGTTGACAGGATTGCCCTTTTGTAAGCTTTGATTTATTCCAAACAGGATGGGTCCTCATATTAGTATGTTAGTGCGCGTTGCTACGGCGGAAGCGCATAAATCAGGATTAATCAAGACGGTGGCGATCTGTGCCGGATCTGGTTCTTCGGTTCTCGGACCTGTCAAGGCTGATCTGTACTTCTCGGGCGAAATGGGCCATCATGACGTCTTGGCTGCATTGGCCCAAAACACGAGCGTCATCCTTTGTAAGTACACACACACACACGATATGACAGAAGGATGATGAGCGAGCCATGAACACGTCGACTAGGTGAACATTCCAACACGGAGCGTGGGTACCTGTCTGCCGTGCTCCAGCCTCAGCTCGAGAAGCTCCTCAGCCAGGAGACTTCAGAGCAGGGCGAAAAGATCCAAGTGCTAGTGAGCAAGGTCGATCAGGATCCACTGGTGACCATGTAATAGATAGAAAGGAAAAAATCTGGCTTTTTTAACGGTGGTGATTAAAGATGCGGTTGATGCGTTTGATATCTACAGACAGAAAATTAAGGAACAAGGAGAGGAGAACGGGATGAAGGGGATAATGTGGGAACTATGGAACTATGAAGCACGGCAGAGGATCTCACCACCGACGTTCTTCTTGATGGCTTCCTGAAGTTCGAGGACACCACGGCTCGTGTTCAGGATGGCAATTTCACCAGGCTGGAGGGGCTTGATAAACTTGGCACGACGACCGCTCGCGAGGTGCTTCATTTCGGTGACGGTGCAGGTCACACGCTTCGACGGCTTCGACACCACGCCCATTTTCTGCAGCACAGGCTCATTGTCCTTGTACTTCAGGCTGAGCCACAGGCGGCGGGTGGCAATGTTGTCATTGGTCGTAGGCGTGTACTCCACGTCAGGGCCCTTGTGGTTGCCCCGCACCACAGAGGAGAGGAAACCTTCGCGGTAGAGCGTGCTCGTGATCGCAAGGTTCATTTTCGTCTCGGGAATCGAGATGGATTGGAGTCGAGAGCGGAATCCGTTCTGGATACGAGCGCAGAGATCATGTACGCGAGGCATCGTTGGATATGTGTAAATACGAAAAAAAAAAAGACGACAACAGCGGTGCACAGGCAACTTTCCCGGGTGGGTATTATTGCCGGCCAAATCCGCCCCAAGCGGAAAGTAATCGTCTGTGTGTGTGACATCATTTCGCCTCACTAAGCCACTTGTAGATAGGATGTGTGTTCATTCACCAGAGCGGAGAGTTCTGAATGTGAGAGAGAGCAAGCAAAGCGAGCGGGCGGCGAGTTGCGTGTCAAAGACAGAACAAAGAAGCGGGCGCGCGGCCAAAACTCGAAACCTATTCCTTGCGTCTTTCAGACACCTCATCGATTACCATCTTTTTAGATTCCTGTTTAAGGAATCGACGCTATCGTTTGCAACCATGGTAAAGCTCTTTTTTATTATCATCACTCAGTGACAACGCGTGCACGACGTGTTACTCATTCCAAAAAACCTTTGTTTTTTTTATTCTTCATATAAAAATGATCCACCCTCACAGTCGAAAACGTCAAAGATGACCAACATTCTCAACTATCGGCTGCGTATCACGCTGTCCGACTCGCGTGTCTTGACCGGTCAGATGCTCGCGTTTGACAAGCACATGAATCTGGTCTTGGCCGATTGCGAGGAATTCCGAAAGATCAAGCCCAAGGGCAAAAAGGCGAAATCAGACGACGAAGAGCTCGAGCAGAAGCGCACACTCGGTCTGGTCATCCTGCGTGGTGAGACCATTGTGAGCATGAGCATCGATGGTCCTCCGCCACCGACCACTCACGAATCAAGGGCACGTGGTCCTGGTCTCATGCCCGGTCCTGGCATGGGTAGAGTAAGTGCCAAAGACTACCTGTTATACAGTATAGTGTAAGATAGCTTACATGTTCTGTTATGTTTTACCATAGCCTGCCGGTCGTGGTATGCCTGCTGCGCCTCCACCGGGTGCGCCCATGGCAGGCCTGTCAGGCCCTGTCCGCGGTATTGGTGGCCCCTCGCCTCAGGTAATGTTGCGTTCATTGTTGGGTCATTGTATCTAACCTCATGGATGGAATGTAGATGATGCAACCCCGTCCGGGTGGTATTCAAGCCCCTCCCATGGCCTATGGTCGTCCGCCCATGCCCGGTCAAGGCGTAAGTTTCTTCAAAGTAGTGGGCAAGAAACCAAAGTGCTCATCGTGTTGTATTCTATATAGCCTCCTCCCGGTTTCCGTCCTCCACCCGGTATGCCGCCACAGAACTTCAGACCCCCGGCTGGCTTCAGACCTCCCCCGCCCCCGCCTGGTGCGCCTGGCACGCCCCCTCCTGGCTTCCGACCTGGCATGGTAAGTTCTTTTCTATCTAATGTGATATGGCATTCTTATTCTTATTCTTATTCTTCCCATCAGCCTCCCCCGCCTGGTTACTCGCCGCAGGGTGGCCCAGGCATGTACGGTAGACCCCCTCCGCAGCAGTAAATATGATATTGTTTCTTGCTTCGTTCTATTTTTCTTCTATCTCTCTCTCTGTCTCACTCGCTCGCTCTCCTTTTCTTCGATGGATCCTGCTTTTTCTCTCTTTCTGAATACAAAAGCGTGTCAAAAAGTCTCTTGCATCCACATCGGTATCTATGGAGCGGATGGGATGGGTCTATTTACAAATATACGCAGAAAAAGGGGAGGACACACATTACAAAGAAAGATGAAAGTGTGGTTAGCGAAACGAATAGGTGGAGCCATTTATACAGACTCATATCCCCTCAACTGCAAATATAGCTTTTGGATGGACCAGTCAGATGACAGCGAAATTTTGTGTGCACCAATCTCACCAGGCAGGATTCCATTTCATTTTTTTTTTTTGTGTGTGTGTGTTATAAGTCCCTCATGACCGCCATTGATTATGACAACAAGGTCTTCCTCGCACCCATGGTACGATCCCTCGAGCAGTAGGAAGTATGGAAAGAGACGCTAATAGAGAATGACAACCAGGTGCGCATCGGTACTTTGCCATTCCGTTTGACAGCACTTGAGTACGGCGCAGGTACTATTTCTTAGATCCCCCGTTACAATTCCGTTCGCTGACCTCCATGTTAGATCTTGTCTGGTCTGAGGAGCTGGTCGACAAGCGTGTGATTGGGTCTGTCCGAAAGTACAATCGTAGGTGACTAGGAGAGGCTGTATTTCGATTTATTCTTAATTGTTCTTTTCTATCTATCAAGCCGTAACAAAGACGATCGAATATTGGAAGGGCGACAAACTTACATTCAGCACCCACGAGAACGAAAGGGGACGCATCATTTTCCAGCTCGGCACGGCCGATCCTGATCTTGCCCTGCAGGCCGCGCTAACTGTGTAAGATCAATGCAAAAGGGAAGAGGAGAAGGCGGGCTCTGACGGATCGTTTGGCGGTTGAATAGGAAAGAAGATGTGGCAGGTATCGACGTCAATTGCGGTTGTCCCAAAAAGTTCTCTGTCCAGGGCGGTATGGGCGCCGCTCTCCTCACCGATCCAGACCGTCTTGAAAAGATCCTCAAGAACCTCGTCCAAAACGTTGGTTTGCCCGTAACATGCAAAATACGGTAATACTATTTCTCCGCGTCTCTTAGCGATCCCGCTGATGATCGTCTAGTCTGCTCGATAAGGAAGAGGATACAGTCAAGCTCGTCAAGATGATTGAATCCACCGGCGTTAAAGCTCTGACAGTTCACTGCCGGTATGAAAAACAAAATGAAAAATAAGGGATTTGATTAGGGTAGTACTCACTCACTCACTGTTTGTAGCACGAAGGAGACTCGATCCTCGGTGCCCGCCAACTGGGAAGGCTTCAAGGCTATTAAGGAGGTGGTGACCAAGATACCCGTCGCAGTCAACGGAGATGTCATGTGCTATGAGGATATTGCCAAGATCAAGGCAATTACAGGTACCATTTGCGAGCTGTATATTTTTGGTGTAGACTCAATGGAAAAAAAAAAAATAGGCGCCAACTCGTTCATGATCGCACGCGGGGCTCAATATAATCCCTCCGCATTCAGGAAGGAGGGTTTGCTTCCCTTTGACGAGGTTGTACGAACATATATCAAAAAGGTAGGTCTCACAGACAGGCTTGGTCTGTTCCATGGCGGTGTCTCACATTCCGTGACAGTGCGTCGATCTCAGAAACATCTATCAAAACACGAAATATGTCCTGCTTTCCATGAGCACCGATCCTAAGTTTACCAAATCTGCCCTCTATCGAAATATCCAGAGTGCGAAATCCACCTTGGCTCTTTGGTAAGTCCGTGGAGATGGGTATACAGAGAGGCGCAAAAAAAAAACAAATTAACCGAATCGTGATTATTTTGTTTAGCGAGGCATTTGGACTAGAGTCGTATTACCGTGAGGTTGACGCGGTGCACAAGGCACGCGAGATGGAAGCAGAAGCAGCCAACGCAGAGGGAGCCAAGGAAAATGAAGAGCAGCAAACCAAGGAGACGTCGCACGGCAAGCACGGGCTTTCTGCTGCACAAGATGCTGAGGAGAAGGGAGAGGAGACGGAAGAACGGCAGAACAAGAAGTTAAAAGTATAACAAATAATAATAATAACTGTTATGAAAGGGCCAAAAAAAAAGATAGTGTGAAATCCATTGCATCGGTCAATCACACCATGACGCACGCACATGCTATGGATTTGCCAAGAAAAAGACCGAGCGACCTCAAAAATGATTTTCGGTCTAAAATTGGATAAAAGAACGCAAAAAAGGATCGACGTTTCTCAAAAAGGAAAAGCGCGGTTTCTGCTGATACTGCTGCCAGCCTAGACAGCGCACAAAAAGCCGCTGACGCCAGGATGATAAATCTTCGTATTTTTTTTACCTTCTTCTTTTATCTTTCATTCTACAAACTTCTTTTACGATGCGTTTGATGAAAGGCGCGGTCATCGTCCTGTCCGCAGTGGCTTTTACCCTCACAGCACTGACAGCGTACCAGTTCTTGTCGAGCGGTTATGCAAGATACCAACAATACAGCACGGCCGCCGGGCGACGGTTGCAGCAGGTTGAGCAGTTCAACCCCAAGGACTATCCGCCTCTGCCAGAACCTGCACCTGAAGCTTGCCTTGTCGATCCCTTGTCGAGCGCGAGACGACCCGACATTGTAGTGACCAAGAACGACACCAAGAACGACACGCCCGTGAACGCTGCCATTGTCTACCTCATCGAGTTTCTTGACCGGCCACTCGAGCAAAACCACAAGGAGATGATGCGCTTCAACAAGGCGCTCTGGCTGCTCTGGGAAAACTTTGAAGAGGCGTACCGGTACCCGATCATGGTCTTTCACGAGCCGGCGTTCACGCCGCAATACCAGCGCCGCTACCGCCGGATGTGGCCTCGCGGTCTGGACATTCGCTTCCACCTCGTTGAGTTTTCGATGCCGCCTACCTTTCCTCAGAACCGAGACCTCAGCGAGCTTGGCTTGCATCCCACTAACCGCCGTGCCTTCCCCGGCTACAACCACATGATCCACTTCTTCTTTAAGGACATCTTTAACCACCCGGCCATTGCCTCACTCGATTATTTCTGGCGCCTCGATCATGACTCGATGATCCAGTCCCCGGTGGGCGTGGACGTCTTCAAATATATGCAAGCGCGTGGACTCAAGTACGGCTATCGCACCGTGACGACCGACGCTCGCCATGTCACGAACGGCCTCCTTACCTTCTTTGACAAGTACCGCCGGGATCCGACCCATCTGTCTTTACTCGAAGGCCAAACCTGTGGCACGACCTCGCAGAAAAACTGCATGGATATCCCGACCGACCGCAAAGCGCGCGACAACTACTCACCACTCATGTACTATAACAACTTTGAAATCATCCATGTTCCTACCTGGAAATCCGCACGTATGCAGGAGCTCGTTGATGCGGTCGATCAGACCGACATGATTTACTGGAACCGCTGGGGTGACGCGCCCTTGCGCTACTATGCAGTTAACATGATGCTTGATGTCGATACCCAAGTCATGGAATGGTGCCATATCAAGTACCATCACCACAAGACCTTCCAACCTCTCTGCAACCTTGTCTAGCATAGTACTCATTGTTTTTTTTTTCTATTTCTATTATGACCATATTGTTCCACTCATTTATCGTGTTCAAATAAATTACTCTACTCGTGTACATATACGAAACCAGTACAAGTCCTCCTTTCTTTTTGAAATATTCTCTGTACGCTGACAAAGTTGAAGAGCCAGATCGTCTCATATTTGCCCGTCGATCCATAGAAGCCGGGTTCGACGATCCTTTTCTTTCTCAGCCAAATCCATCATTATCTGCCTACCACTCTTTGCTTGCTGACCATGATTTCCACCTATGCTTACTCATCCATACTACCCGCTGTGTGCATCCTTAATTCAGAGCGATTTTATGACCCATGGCCCCGTCCATGTCTCCATGTCTGGGATTAGGGAATTGGGGTGGAGGGTGATATGTACTCCTATACATTTTTTTTAATTGACAAATCAGGTCCTTATCATGAATATTGCAGCGCAGGCAACAGTTATTTATATGCACACGCCTCCGTAGTACCCATCGTAGTCTGGGCTCTCGTGTCATCGTTCGTATTCGTTTATTTGAAATAAGCATGTCGATAAGTCCCTTTCAAATATGGACGATAGCAGCCGCAAGGATTATCATATGGTCTCGGGTACACGTGCATACCGCCAAGTTACTCTGTTGTAGGGAAAATGGCACGTACACGTGTCCAATTGTTTCAAATGCCCAGAGCTGAGCCACAGCCTATTTTCGACTGTTCACTTTTGATCTTAAAGACACAAAAGCGGCGGGGAATAATATAGAGCCGCGAATGTCCGTCAAGAAACCGGCCGGTCTCGGTCAAATCGGAACTCCCTATTTTTGAATGACATAATGACGTTTACTACATTTGCAGGTACTCCCGCTGTGTAGCCCATGAATGACGACGAGAAAAAGAGAAGGTACGGAGTGTAAACGCACGAATTTCCATGGAGAATATGCGCTACACTAAGCGCTACTACAAGGAAATGCTGACTGTCGGTTTTTTTTTTTTCAGCGTTTTCCAAAATGATTCTACTCTTGTGCTTATTACAGTTTCGAGTGATACTGTGCCTGTCAACACGTATCCTGCAAGAATGAACCAGATTTGAGGATCGAATACAAGCCACATATATCAATGGTCTTGATAAATTATTGTGGTACGCATCAGCTGTGCCTTTCCTGATACAACACGGACTTGACGTAATCAATGTGCAGCTATCCGCTGTCCACATAAGCCTATAAGCACCTCTGAGTTCAGACCAAGTAGATAAATAGCCACCCCACCCCAAACTCGCCATAAGCAGGCTTCACCATATACATGTGGGCACATAACGCCTATAATTGCAAGGCTCTGCATATATCATCGGTAGGAGTTTTTTTATTGTTCCAATGGTTACACCTGCCTGGCATAATTCGCCTAGGCCAGAATTTCCTGTCATTCTTTAATTATTGTCAGGACCAGTAACACACATATCCTCGTGATAGGCTGATGAGGACAGACTTTCAAAAAGACCTACTTCACAAACGCAAATCATGTGATATGCTGTTTTCTCAAGCTTCCTATTGAGATATAATATCCCGCAAACATCACGCTTTGCCGAATATGCGTTCGACACAAAGCTACAAAAAATAACAAATGAAAAAACCCACACACACACGTAGGATTGTATAGCAGTAGAATTCCATTATAATTAGGTGAAGAAACCACCACAAATACATCGCCGGCCCATGCTCTTATACCAAAGCGCATGCGAGCAAGGATCCGTGCTTTCCGGTGCGCTCGACATGGGAAGGGACAGCTGCTGGCAGCGGACGCAACAGCGCACGTGCTTCATCGAGGCGGGTATTCGCTGCTTCCGGATGACGTCGAGCCGGTAATCATGGTCGCGCTCGAGATAGATGGCAGGTTGCGCGCATTTATCTTGGAAGGACGCGGTGATGGCCCGCATCCGGTCGAATTGGGCCGCAGGCAATTTAGAGCTGAGGAGCAGCGGCCACTCATCTAAGAAAGAGGCATAAGCCTTTCTGAAACGCGTCGTAAATCTTGTGTTGCCCCTACCAATTTCCTCCAAGTCGTCCAGAGCGAGCAAGAATGCGAGGACGTCATCGAGCGTAACTGGCTCGTTTTGCAAGATGGTGGACGCGTATCGACGCAGCAGGGGTGCGGACTCGGGCAAGCGTGTCAGCTCGAGCGGACTTGTGCCTGCGAATTGGATAAACTGCTGGATCATTTTGAGCGTCCTCCGTAATGCGACGCGCGTCGGGCGATGCACAAGCAGAACGGCGTGGACGGGGCGCGCCGTGATATCAGCGTATTCTATGCGGGATCGTGTCAGTAGCCGCGTCCTTAGTCTCATATCTGAAGACTTACTGGAGTTCTTGGGTCGCTTGCAGTTGAAAAGCATATTCCACTCGCGGAGGATCCAGCGTGTAAACTCGAATGTCCAGGTCGTCAGGGACACCAAGGACCATAAACTATCTGCGTACGGGGAATGAGTCTTTGTCGCTTTTGTTGTATGCGTATATATGTATAACTGACCAAAGTCAAACTCGAGCTGCTTTTCACTTTTGCTAGATGAGTCCAAGATCTCGGTCACGTCATTGTAAGGCGATGTGCAACTGCCAATGAAGCACTCCAAAATGACAGGGATTTGGATCGCTTTTGACAGGTTTGTGTATTGAATACTTCTGTTGGAAAGTCGTCTAGATAAAGAATAAAAAGAGCTTGAGTCTTCTTTTTCTTCCCTTCTTGAACACAGTAGTCCTTTTCTTACTTATATGTGCCCAGAGCAAGGCCAAATGCACGTCCACGTTGAGGCAGATTAAGCCCTTGAAGTTTCTCAGCCGATGGGGACACAGAAAATTGATCGGCTTGGTCGCTTTTGCAGAAGGCTTCAAAGGCTCGGATCGAGGCCGCAATCACACCTTGCGCTATCTCTGTTGTCTCACTAACTGAGCGCTCATCCAACGTAAGCAAATAAATCATCTGCTTTACCTTGATCTTTGGCGACATGCTCCAGGCGCACGAGTTCAGAAATCACGTCTAAATCTTCCGAGTTATTAACCAGGCTCAGCTTGATCCGTTCCTCCACGGTATTCCGGTGGTCTAAAGGATAGTACGCGTCAAAGAGATGTAGACAGCCTTTGAGTTCAGAGTTTTACCAGGCAGGGTATTCTCGTTGACATCGTCCGTCACACGCGTCGTTGTAAATATGCCAGAGGAGTAGAGGCACATGATGTGGGTCTCATTGGGAGAAAAGGAGATGCCAGTTACTGCGTCTATGAATGCGGAGCATGAGTTTGATTCTTCTCAACCAGTGGTGCAAGCTTACCAGAGTTTCCATCGAGGTATTTTTGTGGTTTCACTGCCATCCAAAACTGGGGTGCAATCGAACTCTCGCTGCTTGTGCTTTTCAGGAGGCCGTGTTTTCCACTGGAAATGTAAAAAGAAAGAAGATGAGCAAGGTCGTTTACTCTGCAACTCTGGCGTACCTGTTTCTGTATTCTAGGTGAACACTGCCGTCGGAGAGGCCCACTGCCAGGGTTCCCATATGTGAATGTGTGATGTAAGTGATGAAACGATCCGGTATAGAGAACCCCGCAAGGTATTGTAATGTCTTTGCGAATAAAATGTGAGTTTGAAGAAGCGTATAGAGTCAGCTTACCATCTCGGGAGCGGCCATCGAGTCAAGCTCTGACATGGCCGTCTGCAATGACCATCGTGCCAAGAAACTGGAAAAGACATCATCCTCTATTCCTTTATGATGAGCATTCTATAGTCTTTCGAATGGGTTGCTTACTGTCAGCCTTGTTGGAGAACGCCAGAGTCAGCTCCATGCCCGTCTGGCCGCGTGCCAGGCCCAGATGGGTGAGGGCCTGGGTCAGCTCAGAGGAGACGTCCAGTTGGGAAAGGGTCGAGGGCGAGGCCAAACCCAGCTTGGCTACTTTTTGGCAGAGGATACCGCCCTGTCCGTTGCGTCGAGGAAAGCGAACCGTGATCTTGTAAATGTGGACGGCATTGTCTTGCACGTCGTCTGTGCAAGTGGCAAGGATGATATTGCCATCTAGCGAGTGAATATAGAGAAAAACTTCAGTCATCACGGTCCTAGATAACACATCAAACGATTACCTTGATCGAAGTCGATGGCGGCGTGCGATATCCGCTGTCGATTGTCCATGTTGGCCAGGTCCATCTCGAAACAACCCATATCAGGACGGCATCCATCGAGGCGGACAGTGCCCGGAAGCGTAGTAGAAAAGGATGAAAAGACAGAGCCGCCTCGCTGATAATGGACGCTCACATCGCCTCGTACGGTGGTGGTGACAAAGGCGAGATAGCCGTAGGGGTTGCGCGGTCCGAGCAGTTTGTCGCGCGTGAATTGATCCTGTCCATCCGATTGACTCAGAGTATACTTGTCGTGGTGTTAGATAGGAGTGACGAGAAGAGACACACGCACCAACGAAGACTTACTAAGCGATCGGTGTTGAGCCATAGGAAAGCAGCCAGGGGTTGGTGCAGGTCCACATCAAAGGTCTTTGACCAATTCTGCACCGAGCTCTAACAGCTGATATCAGCCAAAAGGTCACACTCTATGCACTCCAGACTTACACCTAAGCTCCACAGGGCAACCTTGCCCGTCTCGTCAGCAGAGGCGAGTGTGGTGCCGCGTTGATTCCACTGCAGGTGGGTAATGATGTTTTGATCGTGGTATTGTTCTGCTAATCGGATGGGGGTCTTGTTGAGCGTGCCTTCTTTGGTGGGCAGATCGAGCGTGTAATGCTCGCCGGTGATGGCATGCACGCCGGGAGGGTTAGGTTTGGGGGGCACGGTGACAGCCACACTATGGCAGGACGTCGTCAGACATTGTGGTGCTTGTCTGAAAAGCAACGCAGCACGCACAAAACTGGGTGGGTAACGAGCAGGTGCTGGACGCGCTGTGGGTGACTCGAGCTTTCTTCGTTTTTTGGGAATGGCGTCTCGTAATGCGTCGACTACCATTGTTGTCTTCTTCTCAGATTATGTGTGGACAAGCAGAGGGCAAGGGGGGCAGGAAGACGGAACAAAGCTCGAAGAATACACTCGCTATCACGGCGGGGACTTTTTTCCAGATTCGGTTCTTTCCTTTCTGCTCCCCTCTTCATCCTAAGTGCTGTCTATCTTTCCATTCCTACGTAAATCCCACCACTTCCTTCTTTATTGACCTAATTATTCCTCATAGGCATTAGACATGATCTTGTTTATCAAAATAGACTACATCCTATAAGAAGTATTCCGCCATTATCCTTTTTATTCTATAAGCCTTGAGTGTTTCCTATGTCACACAAAGAAAATAGCAAGCTTTTTGTCAAAGAAGCTGTCTTGATTTATTAAAGACATATTGGTTGGAATGGCACTGGCTTTGTGGGTGTGTTGCGTAGAGACCTTCCCATGATTGTGTAAGAAACAAATCGGTTGGCACGTCTGAACGCGACGACGCGTGCCCAAAAAATTATTGTTTTTCATTTCTGTAAACCCCACTTGACCTTCTTTATTACAGACACCCGAATGGCAACAGTAACTGGCGAATTGTTCGAAATCAAGTCCAACAGGAACCGTGTCCAATCGAAAGCAAAACCACGCAGTAGAACCTTGAAACGACGACGCACACCACTTCATTCCTTGTCACAGACCGGTCCACACCATGAGCAACAACAAGAAGAAGAGGATCATGACGATAAACCAGAAACGTACCAGAATCAGCTGCCACCTGAAGCGCGCCATATCTTGGGACAAGTCAGTGTCTTTATTGACCCTATCTTGTATAACCGGCCGCGGCTGACCAACC
The DNA here is from genome assembly GCA_023630325.1 of Syncephalastrum sp. PYS2702. NCBI lineage: Eukaryota > Fungi > Mucoromycota > Mucoromycetes > Mucorales > Syncephalastraceae > Syncephalastrum > Syncephalastrum sp. PYS2702. The sequence goes on along the minus strand of JAMAMT010000030.1, from coordinate 122,713 downwards.
TTGCGAAAGCTATGGGCGCCACGGTCGAGTCTTCCCTCAAAGCAACGGGTCTGACTCACCTTGTGCAGGCACCGACCTCACATACCTTGGCAGCGACGCTGCCTCCTCTTCCTTCGTCTGCGTCGTCGTCTTCTCCTTCTAACCCTTCCTCTTTTGCACCACGTACAGCCCGCATCGCCAGCCAAGCGCTGGAAAAAGGAGTGCGGGTAGTGTCCCCTGCCTGGCTTCTTGACTGCTTTGACCAGCACAAGCGCCTTCCTGAATCCCGCTATCCCTACGACCGCGCTGAACAGCGTCTCATTCCCAAGACTGCACACCGCGAAGCACCCACTTCGTCCGACCCTTTTGGCATTCCCGCAGAAGACTCTTCTTCCGATGTAGACGATCCACCCACAGTACAAGAAGAGGAAGACGAGCAGGAAGAGGAAGCACCTCGTCGACAACGACGACGACAACAGCAAAGACAGAAGCAGAAGCAGAAACAGCCGACAGAATCCACACACGACAAGGAGGAGGACGAAGTGCGGCGTAGGCGGCGTGAACAGCGGTCGGAAGATATTGCGAAAATGCTTGAAAGGCTGCGGCAGAACCAAAACAAGGATAACGAACCACGCGAGCTTGTCTTCAAGCCCAATGTGGAAAGACCCAAGCCAAGGGATGTGTTGGACGTTACCTATGGTGAACAGCCTTTCTAGTTTCTTTGTAAATAGCAAGAAAAGAAATTAATAATTAATAATAGCAAGTGCAAAATAATAAAAAAAGAAGACATGATACCACACTATAACAGATACTGTAACTACAATAGTACCATTGGATTCATTCAGATAAATGATGATAACTGTGGCACATTGAGTCTGCAGATGCATGCAGGTAGCTGTATTTCGTATGACACTGTCGTAGTTTATAGTCTATTTGGATAAGGGTCATGTAAGTAAAGCACAGAATCGCGCCTACTTAGGCGGCGGTGGTGTACTACTATGTGGATGTGGATGTGTCAGTGTATGTGCGTCAGTGTGGATGAATGGGTAGGGCGAGTGAGAGAGTGGGCCCACCCAATTCCCGATCGAATAAGGGTAATAAAATTTCAGCACGCTAGGTGAGTGCGCTCTTTCCAACTCTCCTCTCTTTCTCTTCTCGTCTCTAACTCGACGTCTACTTCCAACTAAAACTCTGTAAGTCCTTCTACCAACACTGCCCTAGGGATATCGTAGTGTCTGCTGTACTGGGAAAACTGCTACCTCCACTTGCACAACCTGATCTCCTCATTTCGCCATGCATTCACCCACTCCCCCGCCCCCACTGCCTTTAACTGGCCTGCCTAATGACGCACCCTTCCACTAAATGTTCCCATTGTCATCTCAACTTGCCTAAAATCACCTGCTGACCCTAACCACAGCAACACATAACTGACAGCAGACGCTGAGGGGCCCGATAACATGCATGGAAGCCCGTAATACTCATTCTTTATTTTACCTTTTTCCTCGCTCTTTATTTCTTGTAGCTCCCTTTCTTTGCATATTGATAAACGATGAAGCGTAGCAGTCGTCACACATCACCTCAGTCCCTTCCACCAGACGCTGACAAAAACCAAAAACGTCGATATGGCGATGCTGAACCGTAAGCGCTTCTCTCTTTTTCCATTTCTTTTTGCTTTATACATCAGAAAGCGCCACAAAGATATATTTACATGTATATACATATATACGCATACATACATACATAACACACACATGAGCACCTGACCTTCCTCTCTATCCGTTAGTGATAATATCAAGCGGACTAAACGGCGCAGGGAGGGTGATGTCCAAAGCCAAATCAAAGTGAGTCACTTATTCTTTAAAAGGTACAGATAATTCTAATCGTCTATCATAGAATCTCGATTATTGTGACTCCTGTGGTGGCACAGGACGTTTCCTCTGCTGTGATGCTTGTCCGAAGGCTTTCCATTTCACGTGCGTGGAGCCACCCATGGATTACAATGACGTGGATAACCTTCAAGAAGAATGGTATTGCCGCGAATGCGAATACAATCGGCGAACAGAGGTAAATAAGAATTTTGGAGCATGCGAGAAGAGAAAGAAAACATGCATAGCTTACACCGCCCCCGACTTTTCCCTTCTCTTTTTGCTAGACTGGGCAACAAGAATCTTCCTTGCCGTCACCCTCTGTCAGCGGCTTATTCACCAAATTGATGCAAAACCTAGAGAAACGCAATCCAAAAGCATATCAGCTGCCGAGTGATATCCAGTCCTTTTTCGAAGGAGGTAAGGAATCCCTTTCTGGCCCTCCCCCTTTATTTTCCCACTGATATAACCCCTTCATTTTCTAAATATATGTGTACTGATGCTACTATGTTTATGTGTAGTCTCAGCAGACCGGATGGGCAACTATGTTGATATGTCCGTTATGAAATCTATCAAGCACAGGTAAGGAAAAAATTCTCGTTTTTGTAATTCCTTTTTTTATAACGTCACCCAATCTAGTCGATCGGGGCAACCTGATATCCCAGACGACCATCGGCTTTATGACAATCAAGGCAAGCCTATCGTATGCTTCCGATGCCGCCAATCCCCCGTCCACAAACGTATTGTCGGCTGCGACTACTGCCCCCTCTACTGGCACATGGATTGCCTTGATCCACCGCTCGTAGGGCCGCCTAACCCCACAAGGAAATGGATGTGTCCCAATCACCCAGAACATGTTATGGTAAAGAGAAAAAAAGTCATGTGTCACCCTACTCCACTAAGCGTCTTGAAACAGCCTCGCATGCGACGGAAACACCACGCACCCATCATTGACCTGCCGTCGGGCCAGACCACGATCAGCACAACCGATGCGCTCGATCCGAGCGAAGAAGACGCCTCCAGCGCACTCGCTGCCGAAAGCTTATCCGACGATGACACTGATACCACCCTCAAATACAGCAACACCCTCTACCGCCTCCCTTCTTCCTCCATCGCCCTCAACTTTTTCGATTCGACTCGCAAGAACCGCGAGCGGTCACATACACGTTCCTCCGTCGATCCCTTCCCTTCTCCGCGCGCTTCCGACGCATCACCACCCAAAAAATTATTGAATAGCTATACGTCTTCACAGACCCTGGACGAACAAGAAGCACGTGAGGTAAACAACAGAGGAAAACCTTTTCTTCTTGACCAATGTCTCACTCGCTCTTTTTTTTCTTTGTTTAGTGGCTAGAAGGCCTTTCAAGCTTATTCTCCTCCATTGCAAATACAAACGAGGACGACATGAAGACCAAACCAAAGAAAGATCTTGACCTTGCCCTGTCTCCTCCCCGTTCCATCCATGTAAGCCGTTTGGGCGAGCATTTGCCGGTCGTCGGCGATTTATATTTGGAATCCCGGTTTTTGCTAATGTAACCCGACGCTTATAGAACCACCCTCCTGCCACGCCTCCCACCAAAATACCGCTGCTTTTGGAAACCTCAGTAAGTTTACAGGAAGAGGAAGAAAAAAAATATGAAATAAAAATGAATATAATGACTTATCACCATGACTAGGACATATATGACAAACCCGAGAGCAGCGTTCAAGTGAGCCTGAATGAATACGAGCGCCTCAAAAAGATTGAGAAACTCATGCTGGACAAGAACTTGATGTTGTAAATAAGTATCCCCGCATATCGTATAGTAGTAGTAAACAATGATACAGCCTCAGTAGCCCAAAGACAAAAACAAGCGCCTTGATGGCCTTCAATAACTGACCGTACGTGATGAGCTAGGTGTGTTTGGGGTGTTTCGCAAATAAGTAAACAAAAAATAGCTTAATTAGTATTTCACTCCGTTGGTGCTGAGATCGATATCTTTTTCATGCTCGACAGTCGAATATACAGTATGATGTCTGCCGTTAATTTAAATGGCCACCATGGAAGATCTGCAGTAATTTGGGATGTTGACAGAGAATACTCCCTACCTAGTAGGTCCCAGAACAATTGGGCGATAGTGCAGATTGCTGAAGTGTTAGAAGGACCCTATCATGAGCCGAATTTTGTCATACACATGTATAGTTTATTATTGCTGATACGTCACACTAAATAATACGAAACCTGATGGCCCTCTGCAAATATTAGACAAAACCTTCGAAATGTACGATGACGGGTACAGGTATCGATAAAGGCATAATCCTGTATCAGGCACCAATACGCAATTTCATTTATGCTGGTATCAGGAGAGTCATACATACCGTATATATAAATGTCTATACATGTATAGCTGTTAAGATCTATACGAAAGCTCTTCTACACCGACGTCGTAGATGCCCTCTGTAATTTCCGGGCGCATCATTATATATCCAGAAAACGCCGAGAAGAGAGATTCAGGTTACACTGCATACTTAGCATGATGTAAAGGTGGCAGCTGCAAGTACTAGGCATGGTATACTATCATGCTGCTTTCTCGTGTATGGCTCGCTAAATACTACTGTATGCGGGCGTTTCTGTGTACGCACATCGTATCGTTATATAGACGGCGTGATTGTCTATCACATACATGATGGCTGGGTTCTTCATAAATTAGGCATCTCTTATTATTAATGGGAGCAGCACTGGGAAATGAAAAGAATGACATACGTAGGTTGGTAGGCAAAGAATGAAAAGTGCGTTGTAGCTGCTTTATTTTTGCTGCGCGTAGCCCCTTATCCTGGCCACTCCTTTGGACAAGGACTGACATCTATTTGTACAAACCCATTTAGAGGGGTCGTATGCTGGCAGGTTGTAGCAGACTTGGAGCAGGAAGACATGAACGCCCTCGAGTGTTTCACGAAATGCAGTGTAAAACCTGCTGTACTCTATGATTTCCTGAATCTCTATGAAGAGGGGACGGTACTCTCGGCTGGCTTTTTCTTCCATACACATGTCTGTGAATTAGACGCGATACAGCACCACAAAAATAGTGGACGATGTCAAGATTCTGTGCCGGAAGCCGTCTCTCTACATTGGTGCCTCTATCATACCCCGAGGTCATGTGGATAAAATGGCTGTATGCTTCTTGGCACATGTTAAAAAGCCTGGCTAGCCATGATATCTAGACACCTTTCATCCTATCAGCGGAAGAAACGAGATATCATCTCGCCTGATAGACCCAAAACACATGATTCGAGAATAAAAAGACTATGGGTTTGATTTTTTCCCTGTATCACTGGCGTAGGGGCACACGAATTACCATGATCAAATGGAACAATCGCAGTATCCTTTTATATTTCAGGCGCAGTTTGGGGTTTGAGGCATGACGCGCACCCGTACCTAACAATACCGCAAGTACCCTTTCTTTCTAATTAATCCTTCAACACGATGCCCGTCAAACCGATCACCAGCACGGACGAATTCCAACAACTCATGACGGAAAGCAACGAGAAACTCGTTGTTGTCGACTTTTTTGCCACGTGGTGGTAAGTTTTCAACCTGATTACGTTGCATCCTGGGCAGAAACTCACCCATTGCAGTGGCCCCTGCCGTATGATTGCCCCTTTCATCGAGCAGCTTTCGTCCAAGCATGCCAGCGTCCAGTTTGCCAAGGTAAATTCACCTTTGTGAAAGAGGGAAAAAAAAAGAAAAGAGAAAAGGTGACTCATGAAGGGTGTGCCCGTACGCGTCATTAGGTGGACGTCGATCAGCTCCGAGACGTTGCCAGTGCTTGTGGCATTTCTGCCATGTAAATCACTTTACTTGCAATCGTCGTATATGTACTAACAGTAGCACAAGGCCGACCTTCCAGTTCTTCAAGGGCGGTAAGAAGGTAGACGAAATCAAGGGTGCTTCGGCGGGCGCGATCGAGCAAAAGATCCTTGTCCACAAGGCCGATGGTGGTTCAGCGGCGGGCGAGAGCGGTTCGGGCGGCTCGGGCAGCAAAACCAACTATGGTGTGCCTGGCCATGTAAGTTGACAACACAGAAGACCAGAGAGGCGGTTTTAACCGATGTTTCGCGCAGTCCGATTTGTCGCACACGATCACGCCCCTCCAAACCGATGCGCTTAACCAACAAGAGGAACACAACGTCAAGCAGCTCTTTGCGGATAACGAGGAATGGCTCGAGAGTGATGTGGATGAGCAGCTCATTATCAGCATACCCTTCAACCAACGTGAGTGCAAGATCCATGATCTATCAGGCAACTTTTTTTTTTATCTCACACGAATCCCATAGCCGTCAAGATCCATTCCTTGGTCATCAAGCCTAAGAATATCGGCAAGTCAAACACATGAACATACGAAAAAGAGAGAAGGATAGAATATTGATGCGTGTATAACAGCCCAGGCACCCAAGACGATCAAGTTGTTCGCCAACCGACGGAACCTCGGATTTGAGGATGCCGATTCAATTGCGGAAACGCAGATACTGAATCTCGAGCCTAAAGATTTTGAAGAGAACGCTGTCATCCCGCTGAGATTCGTCAAGTTCCAGAATGTCACTCACCTCACGGTAAAGTATAAGAGGGGGAAGGTATTAGAAGAGGAAGGGGGAATAATCTAAGCATCGTCTTCGCAGATCTTTATCGCGGATAACCAGGAGGACGAAGAGACGACGCAGATCAAGCAGCTGGTGCTCATTGGGTATGTGTATAATGGATACCGTGCAAATGAGATATATGTGGCATGGCTGACATTGGAACTTTTTCTTTGTTTTAAAGCTCGCCATTGGAAGTAAGTGTGAATAGGTAACTAGGGATAAGCGAGAATGGCTACTGAGTACGAATGGGGGGATATTAGGCTACCAATATGGGTGATCTCAAGAAGGAGGAGGAGTAATGCGCTAGGTCTATCTGTATGTTTACAACACAATAAAGTCAGAATGGAGGGAAAAATCTATTCCAGGACGAGCGACGGCAGGCCGACTGAAGGCAATTGAGGGAAAACACCAAGATACTACCAGAATGAAAGAAAAAATAAGAAACCGATGCGGTAGAGAAACCATGTGGGTTCTGCGCACTTACCAAGATGGCCCAGCCAAGGACGCCAAAGAAGCAGCCGCTGACGAGTTCGAAATGGCCGTGGAAATAGACACTCGTCATGACCAGCATCCACCACCAAAGCACCATCAGGGCCGCAATGGCTTGGAAGGCACGGCGCCGCAGACCGGACAAGCGCTGCACGGCCGGGAGGGAATAAAAGGCAAAGGCGATTTCCTCCCACAGAAACAGGCTGGCGTGGATCAGCAAGACGCAGTGGCCCGAGACGTCGTGTCCGCCGCCCCAGTTGCCGCCAGCAGCACGACAGGCAGCCTGGTGATAGACGTTCTGGATGCCGACCTGGGTCTCGAGGTGGGTGCAGTGGCCGCCGGTGGCAACAAACACGCGATCAATGAAACTGGGGCCGAGCAGCCACTGCGTCAAGAGATACCAGTACAGCGTCACGAAGGCATACCGCGCCAAGCCTTGCATCTGTTTTTGCTGCGGCTGCTGCGACAGATAGAACCAGAAGACGACGGAGGTCCAGAACCAGCCGAGCTTGACAAATAGGACATTGAAGAGATTCCGTTTGGACGAGAAATAGCTGACGGGCGCGCGGCCGAGGATCGAGTACAGGAATGACACGACGACGGTGCCAATGTAGAAACAGACGGCCACCTTCTGATGAGGCTTTATGCGTTGTACAATCGTCTCGACATGGGGTCGTATCGCATCAGGCAGCATGGTGAAAGAGAAAGCGAAAGGAAAAAGATGAGAGAAGTCATAATCACGCGCTGATATATAAAGTAAACCCCATGATGCAACACCGCTATCATCATGCAATTGCCTGCCGCGCCCCCAGAAGTTATTGACAGCTCAAGAAATTATTACGCATTTTTATATAGTAGGGTCAATCCATAGTTCGTATTTTTACTTTCTAAAGGGGGAAGGATCCAAGGATGTTGATAGAGTGAGGGGTGACGCGCGCGAAAGGATTAGCAGTTCTGCAAGTCGCGCGTGAGGTCCAGCATGCCTGTGGAGACGGTCTTGCCAAAGAATCGGAGCGGCAGCGGCGCATTCAGGTCTTTGTACGTCTCGAACTGGTCTACGAGGAACTGGAGATCCGCACTGCGGATCGCACTCAGAGGCCACACACCGTCGCTACAAAGCCTTGGTGAGCGTGGTGGCAGGGTAGCAGTGGCATATCATACTTACGGATAACAACACTGCAGCTCGCGTCGGGTGCTGAGGAATCGGGTGAGATAGGCCTGCTCGCTCTCCTGGTCATCGCGCACACCTGCCAGCTGCAGCAGACGCACAATGTTGAAGCCCGGCTCCGTGTACTGGTATCCGTGCTGGATCACCGTATCTATTTGTATGTTATCTATTGTTCCTTTGTGTGTATTCTTTTTCTTTTGGTTTCATTTTTACTTGCCATAAAAGATGAGCATGCCGAGAGGGCTTGTGACGCCCGCTGCCGCCGCAAACCGCGCACTGGGTCGCATATACGTCTCGTAACTCCAGTCACGCTGGACGGCGTTAAAGTTCGGGTCGTTGCACGCCTCTTTCTTCCACGCGTCGCAGAACGTCTCTAGCCCGGCAGTGCTTGCGCGCGCGTCTGTCTGGCAAAAGTCGACTTGACTCAGCGCATGCAGCTGGTCCATGAATGGTGCCAGGGCGTTCTCGGGCTTGCGTTCCGAGTATAGCCTCACAATTTTCTCGGCATCGTTGGTGCCCGTCTACACAACAATTGGAATAAAGAAACGGTCGATGTATGAGCCATATAGCCATGCACGCACGACACTTGACAGCGGGGGCGTACCGTAAATCCGACGTAACCACATGTGTAACCACGGCGATCGCCAATATCGCGGCACGAACTGTAGGTCAACGAACATATAAGCCTTTATACTCTTTCGTATGGAGTGCGTTTCTTCCTTACGCAAAGGCAGACGAGGGATTACCGCTCTCAAACACGTTGGTGACGAGCGTGGCCATCTCGACCAGTTTGGGGTCGAGATCACCTGGGTCAGGCATGCCATTCATATCGTAAAACAGGGATTGCTCGCCGGGAACAACGCAGACACGCTGCGATCTTTCATCCTACAGATGCGATGATAGGGAGAGAAGAAGTGAGAGGATGGCAAATAGCACGCGTGTGCAACGCATGTATCATTTTAGGCTTACCTGGAAGGCAAATTTGGAACAAATCTCTGGCCGAGGCGCAAATTCAGCTTGACAGCCATCATACGCCCATGCGGGTGCGACCATGACCACAGCCGCAGACAGAACGGTCGAAAAACGCATCTTTGATTCAATTGTTTATACCAGCATGTCGTCCGTTTATATATAGAAGATGGGGTTTGCTTGTTTCCAAACAGCATGCAACAGTTCCTTTTGAAATAGCTTTTTTTTATATGTCTATTTTATTAGTCTTCTTATGGTGCTTTTTTTTTGTGCTTGTTTGTCATGTCAACAAAATGGATACGAGCGTATCAGGCATGGACACAAACGGGCTGGACACAACAATCATTCGATGTCAGACAACAATGGTCGCAGTCTGCGTCGCAGGTGATGTCTGCCGCCGGACAACGCACGTCCTGGCAGTCCTGCTTGCGCTTCTCCAGGTGCTGGAGAGGCACCGCACCGTCAAAGGGTAGCCTGGATGGCGGCAGCGTGCCCAGGCCTAGGCTAGCACACACCGCGTGGCTATCCAGCGCGTTATCTGAGTCCTCCTCAATCTTTTCCTCCTTGTCTTCCTCGTCCTTGACTTCCTCGTCCTTGCTTTCTTGCATGTCCGTTTTTTCGTCTTTTTCTATATCTTCTTCCGTGTCGTCTTCCTTGACAGACGCGGCTGATAGATCATGATGGTGGCGGCGGGGCGGGCAAGTCGCTGGTTCAGCGTACGGGCATGATACCTCGGGGCGGATGCAGTCGTCCGGGCACTCCGGAGGGCTACAGATATAGATAAGCAAGAGATGCAATGACAATGCGGCTGTCTTACCAAAGATACATGATCATGGGACACGGAACTGAGGATGGTTCCAGCGGGGACGCAGTGGAGTGATGGTAGTGGCCGTGCCAAAGCGAGCCCCAGAAATCGTCATCCTCGTCGTCTTCCTCTGATCTCGTGGCTGGCGGTGGGGGTGGGGGTGAAGGGGGCGCGATAAAGCGCTCAGTCTCAATGCAAGTCGTCTCAACGATAGGCTGCGTGGGTGGACAAGCGGGCTGGTGCTGGTATGGGCAGGCGGCGTTCATCGGATATACGCAGCTCTCGGGACACTCGTCGGGGCTACACGTTAAAAAGAGGCGCGAGTTAGATAGGATGCATGACGATCGCGACTCTTCCTTCTTTTGGTGCTTTTTCTTTTTTTTTGTTTTTCTGTTACCAAGGCATGATGTAGTCCGCGCAAAGTACAGGGTCGTCTTCTGATGTGGCAAGATCCATCGCTGGTGTGGGGTTCTCTGCAGGAGTGTGTCTGTGGGATGCCTCGCCATCGCACTTGAGACTCGGGCAGCAGTCGTCTTCATGCAGGTACTGGGTCGTGCACGCACGCCACGAGGAGTGGCGGTCATGTAGAGGCGGACAGGTCACGCCGGCACAGTGGTCCGGTTGGTTGGACGGCTTTGGCTGGTAGAACCAAGACGAGTACGTCGGTGTGGGCTCGTAGTACCAAGATGAAGAAGGCTGGTAAAACCAATTGGATTGCGTCGTCTGCTCGACCTGTTTTGACAAGGTCGGGATGGGGAGTCCGTCGGGGCCCGGTTGATAAAACCAATGTGACGGCAACGTTTCATGGCCCTGCGATGGCTGGTAGAACCAGTTTGTAGAATGGCTTTTAGGCTTATTTTCTTGAACCTTTTCGGTAGACACGGACGATGGGAGGTGGGAATGCTCATGAGCATGGGAAGGCGCACTGTGCTTGGGCTGATAGAACCAGTTCGATGTTGGTGGTTCAGACCAAGGCGCAGTGTCCAAAGCCTTGCGGCGTTTGAGGCTGTGGATGTACTTTTTGACAGCGTCCGTCGGGGACGAAGGCGTGGGCTTGTTCTGGCACACGGGCTCGCCCATGTGAGGGCAGCACGGGCCAGTTGCTTCTGGGTAGACACAGTCGTCTGGGCAATCGTCCGGACACGGTTTCTCGGGCGGGCAGTGGGTATCTTCACAGGTGGTGTCGCACACAGGCCCACCAGCAAAAGGACAGCAGGGCGGCCCATTGTACTTGCACGCGTAGGGGCATTCTTCAGGACTTTCATGTTATTTTATGCAAGAAGCTTGGTTAGGATCCAGAGGGTCTGTCACACCCCATCGTTTCTCAATACCATGGGAGAGATCTGATCAAGCACATAAGTCCAAAGCAGTTGGTGGCTTGACAGGAGGGGATGCCTGCACCGGGACACCCGCCACTGTCAGGATACACGCATACGGAGCCGTCAGGGCAATCAGGGCATGCGTATTGACTCTGAGGACATGTGTCTCTGCGGGTGGTGTTACCATTGACTAGACACGAGATAAGGTATGAGCCTCTATTGCACATGGACATTGTATGATCACTTTGACTGACATGTGGTAGGAAAAGCGTGGACTGCAGCCACGGCGAATAGAAGTCCTGCTGCGGTAGAGATCGTAGTAAGGCGCATGATGGATACCAAGGTCTGTCCTACAGCAAGAGAACGGAAACGAGCGTTTTCAATTCAAGGAGAATAAAATACGAAAGAAAATGTTAAAAAATAAAAATAAAAAGCAGGGAAAAGGTGTGGATTGCATGAGTGTCCAAGGGATAGACAATGCTTGCATTCCTCAGTCAAAGGCCAAGTGTTGTAACTGTATCATTTTACACATGATTTCTATGATTTTTTTTCAACAAATATGATTTCTGGGTGACACAGCGGGGGCCGCGGCAGGAGGGGAGAGGAAGATCCGTGCGGTCCTATTCTTCCTCTCTTTGTCCTTCCTAATTTGCGCCAAAATACAACAAGGTGAGATTACCGATCCTTTCATGTCTTTATTTTTTCAAACCTGAGCCATCCTACTATGACTTGGATGGCCCATGCCTGCTTCGACCAAGGACGGGTGTGCTTCTGTTCTTCCGCAAAAGATAGCTTTCCTATATGAACAAGAAAAAGTGGTCGTTGAGTTTCGTGTCTCATGCCAAGATAGATCGCCTTCCATGCTCGCACCTGGTGCACTGAAACTCATCGCGAAGGATCTCCAAGGGCTCATCCAGAAGCCGCCAGAAGATATTCAAGTCGTCAATGGTGACCAAGATCTTACAGAGATCAAGGCCTGGATTCGGGGCCCAGGTAAGAACCAAAAGGAAACCATCGCTTATGATACGCGCAAATATTCACTCACGCAATCAATTCGAAAACGGTGTCCACCCTTCTTATCCTGCTCTTATCTTACCCTGCCCTCTTCCCTTTTTGTGCCATTCCAGACGACACACCTTATGAAAACGGTTACTTCCAAGTGCAGCTCTTGCTTGGCGAAGGATACCCAGAAGCACCTCCCAAAGGTAACAAGTGGCAAAGCAAACTACAAATAAAAATAGGGATGCTTACAATGCACGCGCGAATCGATTCAAACCGTACAGGTTACTTTAAAACCAAGATATTCCATCCCAACGTCGCTGCCAATGGCGAAATCTGTGTGAATACCCTCAAGAAGGACTGGAATGCTTCTCTCGGCATCGAACGTGTCTTGCTCGTAAGCACCCATTTGTCATCCTAGCTTCACTATCATTATATCATTATTCGTTATCCAACTCGCTCATTTTATTAGACCATCAAATGTTTGCTGATCTATCCCAATCCAGAATCCGCACTGAACGAGGAAGCCGGCAAATTGTTGCTGGAGCAGTACGACGATTATGCCAAACGCGCCCGTCTTTTTACACAGATTCATGCCAAATCGGGCCATGCGGAATACCATGCACTTGCCTCGCAGCGCCCTTCTCCACAGCAAGACGAAGAAAACCCTCCCGCCAAAGCGGCGTCGTCTACGACTGCCAGCACAACAGCCGATGCGAAACTCGGTACCAAGACGACCAACACATCCACCCATGCACATACCACCAGTCCAACGACAACCACCAACGCAACCACCAACGCAACCACGACCACGAATGTTTTAACTCCTTCGGCTGTGAGCAACCATGGCGCAACTACTGTCAAGCGAAGCCACGATAAAGAAAGCGATTCTGCGCCTACTGGCAAGCGACAGCGTGCTGCACTCGCTGACAAGAAGAAACATCTCCGTCGGCTGTAGTGGAATGCAATGGTTTCTTCTTACCTCTCTAAATCCCCTTCCTCCCCCCCCCAACTTTTTTTTACCTTCCCTTTGTATATTCCTTGTTTCTCTCATTCTTTCTCTTTTCCTTTTGTCTCCTCATACGAATACAAGCTGTGTGGGTCTTGAGTTGGGTGCTGGTGCCTAACAACGACATTGGATACAGTCATTACGATGCGGATGTATTGCGCTTCAACGTTACTACATCCACATTTTCTAGTACGGTATGAACAACTGCGGCCGGGTCCAGCATTTGATCCTCTTTGCACACGACAAGTCGCTTAAAGCCCAGTAAATGGAAAGAATTCATGTCAAACATCCCAATGCAAAAGGACATACCTTTGGATCATTGTCGGGTAAACGATGATTGTCGTTGGTGACACCACGTCGGGTGGCCAGCATATCCAGTAATTGCCCGACCCGGATATCCTGTGATGCATGAACTTACGTACGTACACGTTATTTTTTCTTGTATCTTACTTTATTGCAGTAAACCGGTTCTTCTTTGCCTTCCCAGGCTGCATACAAGTACAGCCGTGCGGCCAATGGCACTGTGTGCAAGGGCTGATGACTTTGTGTGAGCGTATGGGTTTACACTCCTTTGCATGCCACTCACCTTGGCGCTCATTTTCATCTTCATTTCTTGTACTTTTTTGGACGGCCTTGGCTTTGGCTTTGGCTTGGTCGCTTGGGCAGCTGGTGGAGCTGTTTTATCGATGGCCGGCATCGTCTTCTGGAGCTTCTCCTGAGCCGTACGCCGGCGCTCTTCTTTTGGATCGGGTTTATCCAGGCTAGGGCACTGGTGGTCCGATGCATGACGGTGTCTATAAAAATTGCTATAGGACACGCTGAGGATAGTCTTCTTGCAAGGTCTTACAGCAAGCAAAAAGGTTGATGGCATTCAGGGCAAATGACAGGCTGGAGGGCCTTGTGTTTGAGCTCAGTGCAATTAGGCACGGCACAGGAGGGTTTGGATGTGAAGGCGATAGGAAAGACATAGTCCTTGCATGCCGAGGCCTGATGCCGTGATAACTAAACACAGGGAATTCAATATAAGACTTCGTTATTATGCATCCCCATCCGACTGACTGTTTCTGTAGGCGACCATGCAAACAAGCCGTTGTCACCTCGTGGAGATTGCACGAATTGCAGACACTCCTGGCACTGCCCGAGCTGGCTATCCCGTGTCCATTCCGCACACGCATGCTGTGTTGCTAACCGATGATCTCGACTAATACGTAGGTATAGAATGAGAGGAAAGCAACGCGTCGTGGTAACACGGTCCTATTTTACCACAGTGTCTCCTGGCATGATGGGCATACAAATGGTAAAAAGTCTTCAACACGGTTAGCGTGAGCATATAAAAGAAGAGGAAAGTGTGATGGCTACCCAAGGTATGACAATCTGCAGCGGCGCAATGTTTGCCAACATCCGGTAATTCCATTCTCTGTATTTCAAGGAACGAAAAGAAGACTCGCGAACTACGACTTGTTGCCGTTACACACTGCTCTGCTCAATCCTCATCCCAAAAATAGCTCCCATAGTACAGTATTTCATACAGTGTGTTTATAAAGTGTAATTATAGAATATAATCTGCTATTATTATCAAGCCATGGAAAATGCAGAATAAGTACACAACCGGAAGTTTTCGGTCACCCTATCTTGAAAATAGAGGTAGGATGAGTGGAATACGAGTGGAAATAAAATATAGAGTTCAAATAGAAGAGAGGCAGGGAGACAGCGATAACAAAGATGCACGCAGGTGGACGGTGCAGTTGTACACACTTTCACGCACACACACACATGGCATTCGCGAATTGGACCCCCTTTTTACGTCTGTCTTTCTACCGATGTTCCAAGTGGAAATATCTACTGTTCGAAGGGAAACACAAGAGGGAAATCATTGAAAACCCCAGAATGCAAATTCAATCGGAGTGTTTATTGTCATTAGCTGCCTGGAAGCACAAAGATATGGACATGTACATCTTGCATGCAATATCATCCTGATACGCAAGGGGGAGGGGCAACTTATGTATGGATGAAAGTGAACGGGATAAAAGACAGAGAGATAAGCAAGTAAATAAAATAGAAAAGAAAATAGAAACAAATGAGTGGGATAAAGAAGGGAACGAACTTAACTTATATCTCTCTCTACCTTGGCAATTATCAAAGTAGAGGGCCCGCTGGTGCCGCATTTGTCGATCTTTTTTTTTTCTTTTGAGTCGTTCTCTCAATAAAATTTATTTAGCTTTCCACTTTTCCTTTGACCTGCTTATGCTGAGATGGAGCTCAACCGTGGTTCGTCATCATCTTCCTCTCATGATGGGCCACGAAGTTCTGGAGACCCTGCAGAGAATAGCCCACCATCACCAGTGAGCGTCATCGCCTCCTCTCACTCGCAACACTGCCCTTCGCCTCCAGCCGACGACGCTGATAGCCTTCATCCAAACCATCCTCACGACCCCACCCACACCGAAATAGACGGCCACACCCCACCATGCCAGCCACACAATAACCACGACAATAACCACAACCCTAACGCTGACGAAGATGACGATGATGATGATGATCGGCCTATCCTCGAGACTCTCAACAGCAGAAAGAAAGACATGCAACAACAACAGCCACTGCAAGTGCAGGAGGAGGAAGAGTTGCCACGCCAGGCCGTGGCGCTCACGGAGGCGTCCTTGACGGAACAGAACAAGCGAATGAAAAAGGATGAACCGGACCACCCGCCCAACAGCATCCGAGAATGGGCAGCCACGTTGCCTGAAATCCCCGACTCGGCCCAGCAGATACCCACCGGTCCTTCACACATCTTTGAAGTGCCTGTTCAGGATGAGAAGCAGCACGACTCGCCTTCCCCGAAACCAGACGAGCCGCAGATACAGGAGACCAAGGATATCTTCACCGACACCCAAAAGATCGCCTATATCGGCCTGTGCGCCGTCACCAGCCTCGAAGTCGTCCACGACTTCCAAGGCAAAGAGTTCACGTATGCGCGCATGAGTGCCGACAATTGGCAGCGCAAACTCATGCGCATGCTCTACGCCCACATGGATATTTCCGGGGAAGGTAAAACGTATTTACTAAGTTTTCGCACGTTCGTGCCACTCTGACAAAAAAGAATTCTGTACACTCTTATTTTCTGCAGAAATCAAAATGATCGAATCCTTGTCCAAGCACATGATCGTCCCTACTGACCTTGTCCACCAGTTTACGGCCCAGGGCGAGACGACCACGGTCAACATGGGTGGCTTTCAGGAGGTCCGCTCCGGCAAACCTGAAGAGCAAGCCGCGACGGCTGAAGAGGAGCAGGGCCGTTTTGTGATTGATTTACGCTGGACGGTCATGTGCGATTTGCTTCTTTTGTGCCTGTCCGCAGAAAATTACGACGCGCGCTCGCGTGTTTTCATCGCCCGCATGGCGTCATATCTCGAGCTCGACTGGTTCCAGGTCATTGGTTTTGAAAAGCGCATCACCGAACATCTCATGGCCAACGTCGATACTGCCTGGGAGACGGAGACCGTGACCAGTATCGCAACGACCCAAACCACAACGACCGATATGGAAGTGTCCGTGCGCAACGACGCCGAACGCAAGAGTCGCAATAAGCAGCGACGCAAGCGACGCTTTGTCATGATTGGCCTGGCTACGATTGGTGGCGGTCTGATTCTCGGCCTCAGCGCTGGCCTCATGGCGCCGGTGATTGCCGGTGGTCTCGGTACGCTTCTTACGACAGTCGGTGTCACAGGCACATCCGGTTTCCTGGGTGGCACGGCTGGTATTGCGCTCATCACTGGCGGCGCCACCGGTATTGGCGGCAGTAAGCTTTTTTTTGTTTCTTCTTTTCATGTTGGCATTGTGCGATAGATGCTGACCCTCTCCATAGCCATGGGTGCACGGAGCATGAATAAGCGCATGAAAATGATCAGCACCTTTGAATTCTCGCCTGTGAGTGTCGACGAGCACGTCAACTGCATCATTTCAATCTCAGGGTAGGTAGCATGCACAGGATTTGGAATAATGGAACTGAAAAGCCATCTAGATGGCTGCCCAAAGGAGGCGACGCGTCCCTCTCAGCCCTGCCCTTTAGCGTGCTCGACCCCATGATGGGCGACCACTTTACCTTATTCTGGGAACCGGAAATGTTGGAGGCCCTCGGCAGTGCGTTCAAAATCTTTGCCACCGAAGCCGTCGCGTTCTCGGTCCAGCAGGCGCTGACACACACCATCATGGGCGCCCTGCTCGCCGGCCTGGCCTGGCCACTCGCACTCACCAAACTTGGCTATCTCGTCGACAACCCCTGGAACAACGGTTTGGATCGCGCCAAGCTGGCCGGCCTGATCCTCGCCGACTCGTTGATGAACCGTAACCTCGGCGCACGCCCCGTCACTTTGGTTGGCTATTCGCTCGGCGCACGCGTGATCTTTTACTGCCTCCTGGAGCTCGCGCGCGTCAATGCGTTTGGCTTGGTCGAGAACGTCGCGCTGTTTGGCACGCCCGTGAGCGCATCCAAGCAGCAGTGGAAAGAGTGCACCACCGTGGTCTCGGGCCGCTTCATCAATGGGTACTCGCGGAGCGACTGGTTGCTCGGTTTCCTGTTCCGCGCCACGACGGGCGGCCTCGGTAATGTGGCCGGCCTGCGACCGCTTGAGCACATCGAGGGTGACCGCGTCCAAAACGTCGAGTGCACCGATCTCGTCAAGGGCCATCTCAACTATCGCACTGCGATGCCCAAACTCCTCAAGCGGACGGGCTTCATGGTCACCGCCGAGGAGCTACCGACCCGTGCCAAGGAGGAGGAAGAGGCGGCTGAAAAGGAGGCTGGGTTGGACCTAAGCCAAGATCTGGAGACTTTTCGACCGGCCACGATGGCCAAGGGCTCTGGGTCGTCCGTGTCGTCCTTTTCGTCTGGCAAAGCATCCATCCAATACCCCAAACAGTCACCCCAGGCCAGCCCATCCCCACTCACGAACGAGGTCAAACCGGTCACCCAAGAGCTTGCATCGCACAAACAGGAGCTGGAAAGATCAGAAAAGCAAGACCCTCCTCAAGATACCACGCGCACCACGACGAGTACCGAGCGCGACTCGTCGTCCCGGTCGCACTCTCTCTCCTCTTCTTCGTCCGCCCCACCCACTACCTCCGAAGCGCAACCCCCGCCACCCACCTCCGAGCCATCGCAGCGACACACCACACCCGCAGACGATGAAATCATTGCCGATATCATTGCCAACGCAGCGGCAGTTTCAAAGTCGACGGGCACCTACAGCTCCCTGTCTTCCGGTCGCGCCTCCATCTTCCCGCCCCCTGTCAATAGCACGACGCAACGGCCCAGCTCCCTAGAGCAGTCGACTTCCGAAACTACACAACAGTCCGACCGGTACGAGCAACGGAGGTCCACCTCGTCTTCCTCGCTTTTTTCGAAACTCAAGCCGCGTAAACAAAAAGCGGACAAGGATCAGCAAGAGCTGTACGACGCCGGCATCGAGGTCAAGGAAATCAAAAGCACGCTCGGCCGGATGGTTGTCCCGGACGACGTCGTCAATCCTATGCCGACAATCACGCTCGAGAAACCGAGTTTCGCCCGCACCTACCGCTAGTCTGACCCCCCGCCCCGCCCCTTACCTCTCCACCTCTCCTTTTCCTGCATCTCCTCCAGAAGAAGAGGGTTTGTTTTTTCTTATTATCTTTTGGAAATAGAGAATGTTTTTGTGCTTTTTTCATTTTTTTTTTTCTGTGTCATGTCCTTAAAAGGCAACTTGCTTGGCACTTGCGCGCGTCAGAGGTGTTTTTTTCTTTTTTGATTTTTTGGCTTGGCGGGATGAAAATATCAGCGCACAAACATCTGTAACAAAAGAAAGAAAGAAAAAGAGAGAGGAGAGAGACGTGACCCGCCGCTTTGGAATCCCGCGCGTCTTCCCTCACTGTTTCTTCCTTTCTCTGACGCTTTCTTTTTCATTTCTTTTTTCACCTTTTTCTTTCTGGTTCTCGAATCCTTTTCCCGCGCTTTTCTGGTTTATTTACTCTTACACAATGGGTTGCTTTGATGAAGTCAAGTCGAGAAACTTCTCGCTTTATGCTCAATGGTACGTGTTACTGGTCTAAAAAAGATAGCATGCGAGTGCTATACTTTATATGGTGGAAGCAAGGGGTTCGGCTGCTGTGTTCTCTCTTGAACAGACGTGCCAAAGGGGGCTTTTACCCCGCCCCTCGCTTTTTCCTGGGCTCGTGTCTGTCTCTTTACGTGATTCCTTCATGAGCAAAGAGAAAGCTGGCATGAGCAACACACCCACGGAATGCTTGGCAAGTAATTTTTTCGCTGACCCTGTTTTTTTGCGTTTATCCGTGTAGGCTCGGCATTGCGTCTATTTGCCGTAAGCATTCAAAACAATGCGCCTCCCACGTACTGACTTCGATTTCCATCTAGTGCTGATCGCGCTTGGCATTGTCGGATTCCCAAGTCATATTGTGTTCAGCATTGTGGGTTGGTAAGGGCAAAAAAAAAAAAGGCTCGTGAGCCACAGCAGGTTGCTCACTATGGTATCACGGGTTCCAGGGTTATTGCATTCATCCTCGTCTTTGTCGAAATTCCGCTGTGCCTGAAGGTAAAATAATTTGTCAGGGACAAAGGAGGGGGGTGGAGCCTATCCTAATACTGAACAAACTTTGAATTCATCACCACGCACAGTGCTGCCCTACCAGTCCAAAGTTGTAAGTCTCGCCTCAGCAAATACATAGCAGTCGAAACTAATGGATCAAATTTAGTGATAGCTTTATTGCCTACTTTGAAAACTGCTATTTCCGGGCTACCATGTATCTCATGTAAGTAGAAGCGGAAAGAAGAAACGAAAAAAAAGGAAAAGAAGGTCATAGCAAGTCACTCAACCCTTTGCGACCTATCTCCTAATTTATCTAGCTTTGCGGTTGTCATGTTCCTGTCGAACCTGATGAACACTGGTCCGCTCATCGCAGCTGCCGTGTGCTTGCTGCTGGCTGCCATCTGCTATGGTAAGTGGATGCAAATGAATTATAGCAGAAACTCAGATCGTCACTCTTTATTTAGGTGCGGCTGCTTTCTCTGGTCAAGGTTTTGCTAGCTCAAAGTAAGTTCAAGAAGGAAAAAGGGTCAAAAAGTAAAAAGCAAGTTACTCATGAGAGTATCTGTGTGTGTGTCTAGAATTCTTGGTGGAACGGGTGTCGACAATGTCGTTTAGTACCCCAATCAAGTTACCATTATCCTTACCACCACCGGCGGTCCTTTCCTTTCTATTACTCTCTTTTTTTTCTCTCTCTCTCTCTGTCTTCTATAATTACCAACACCATCACTCCTCCCCTTCACCTATCTGTGTATGTAGAATATCCCGTTTTCCACTATAAACTTGCTCTTGAATCGTGCTTTCTCCTTGCGATGCTACTTAAACCAGCAACATGCCATACTTCACCCCCAGTCCGTCTTCTCCTCCGCTCATCAACATCCAGAGCATTCCACGTGCAGACCCTGAAATCTGAGACGAAATGCTTATATATATCTCGTGTGATGACAGCTCGCTTTTTCTTTTCTCGATTCCTTCTTTCTTTCCTCTCATTATCAAGTAATACATTCATCATGGAAAAGTTCAAGGAGGTAAATCAGGCCTCGAGCTTACACACAGCCAATGACTCATGCCCACCTTAGAAACTGACCCTCCTCCGTGGCGAGGTTGAGGCTGCGAACGCCCGTGCGGACGAGTCGGATGCGCGCGTCAAGGAACTGGAGGCCGAGGCAACCCAAAAAGAGCACGAGACCAGCTCGCTCCAATCGCGGGTCAAGCTCCTCGAGGAGCAACTCGAAAAGACTGAGGAAGAGCTCAAGGAAGCCTCCAAGAAGTAAGCTACGCCTTTTGCGTCGATTCCTTGTATTAATTTAAATTATTGTTTCTGCATTAGTTTCCAAGAGGCGGACCTTCGCGCAGAGCAATTTGAAAAGAAATCAGTCAAGCTGCAGCAGGAACTCGACGAGATGGAGGCCAACCATGAGGAAATGAAGACCAAATTCGAACAAGCCAAGGCCGAAATGGAGGACATTGAGCGCCAACTGGAAGGTGTTTGATCCCATTTTCTACGTTTTTCAGCAATAGTAATAATAAACACGTATTCCATCCAAATGAGTTTGTCTGCGCTCATGTCTTTTTGTGTGCATTGCATTTGTATTGTAAAAAGCTGCGAGCTGCACTTCATCAACACGCACACACTGCACAGTGCATCGAGTGCTTAACCCTTGCATGGTCTCGATTGTGGGGCCTGTTCCATGATGGTGCCCTCGTTTATGTAGAACGCGACTATACTCAGAAGCATGATCAAATATCACTCATGTTGATTAATGCATGAATCTTTTTCACCAGGACAGGCGCAGTTCGAAATACCGCAGGCAACTGCTTGAAATCCGACGCAGGGTCCCAGCTCCAAAGTGAGGGGACCCATTGAGCGTATGTGAGTCACTCACATCCTTCACATCGATTTGACCTTTGACCTTTTTATCCTACTTCGAAGAATTGCACCTTCTCTTACTTCCCTCTGCTTTGCTTGCTTTTCACCACAACGGGCCCACCGCCAACTCAAACCCAGTCCTCGGTTTGCTTTCCTATCGTCAGCCAAGGATACCCGCTGCCAATCGTGAGATAGAAAATATGGCATCCAGTCGCATGAATAATGCTGCACATGTAACTTATACTTCTCTAGATTTACATCATAGGGTGTATATCAAATCTTGTTTATATAGCCGAGTCAAACACGAGGGCCGGGAAGGCAAGCCATGAGCGAAAGAATGATACTCATAAAGAGTCGCTATCTGCAATAGCATGAAAGCGTTCTGTTCACTTTATTTATGAGCCTCTTCGTCTTCATGCTCACATACATCTGTAATTATCTCGCGATAGGAGGGCAAGATGCCTTCGTCGTTAACTCTTCCATCATTCTCGACTTCCTCCTCGTCGTCTTCCTGGTAGTTGCTCACCTTAGGAGGCGTCTTCTTCATGGTTCCTGTCCAGAATCTGGCCCTTACCAATTCATAAATTTACACAAAGTTTATTCGAGGGAAGCTGATATAGAAATAATGCACGAAGTCTAGATTGAATACAAAAATCAGCTTATGTATCTTTTAACTAGCGTCTCAAATCAATTCTCGTGGACTACACTTCATTTTTTCTGCATATCTAAGCGGCAGAAGCCATGGTCGTCGATACGCGCACACGGTGCGTTGACCACTGTCTCAAATGAATCTGAGAGCGCTCTTGAGTCACAACTTCAAAATCACATTCAGCATTTTCTTACCGGTGGAAATGGGGCAGACATTGGGCGCTGTGGCACATGTCTATGAGGGGGTGTTGTCGGCGTAAAGCTAAGTTGTGTTTGGCTCTAGGCCGCCTAGCTCATCGGCGAGCTGTAGCGTGCCGCGGTGCAATGTCGCCTTCCCGTCCGTTAACTGCTGCTTCTTCTTTTTTCATAGCCTCCGTCACCACCCTTGACGACTACAGCGTTTACATCCCTTTCGCGGTCTTGATCGACCGGATTAATATCCGTCAACTTCCTCTGGAAGTCCTGTTTTTGTAACTCGCAGAGTTCCTCATATGTCACTTTCTGTTTCTCTACGTCAACTTGCTGAATTGGTGAACCTTCATGTTTAAAAGGCAGCGCTTTTGGCGTGAAACCAGGATTTAGCGATATCTGCTTTGCTTTGCGCGTTCGTGCCATGAGTTGACAATATAGATGTTGAAGAAAGCGAAGAAGAGATAGAAGATAGAGACTACATAAGAAAAGATGACTTTGAAAAGCGTGGGAGCGATAAGGGTATAAGTTAAGATCACTACACTGTGGATGACTGATAATTCAGAGCCGGTGTCAGTTGGATCCTCTGCAGTATCAACGTTTGTCACTCTACCCCATGTTAAATAAATAATTCTCAATCAAGATAAATGGTCAGACTCTCTTGGGCAAGTAGACCTCAGATGTTGGGGAGAGCTAAAGATGAAATTGCTCTTTCTTTTCCCATTTGTTCGCTGTGACACATCACCAAGCTATTCGGCTGTATGAGAAACGGAGGAAGCAGAGGCATACAGACAGGCCATTTTCCCGTCAAAAACGTCGGATAGCTGTACTCCCTCGCGTTGAACCTTGTGCTGCAGTTGTCTAAAGTACTGGCGGTATATTCTTCTGTCCTGCGTACATCGTCTTCGTTCGCACATGGTGAGCGCGGTAGAGACAAGCTGTAGCATGTATTCCGCATACCTGTTTAAAACAGGCATGCTGTCCCGGCAGTCAGTAAAATGAACCGGTAAGTTTCTTCCTTTCGTATCTGTGTCAGCTGCCTCGCTACCAAAACTTCATTGCGCTCAAGCTATACACCTGATTCCTCTCCCAGGTAGGTGGGGTAAACGCTGTATGGTTTATTCTCTTATATGGATCCAGTACTTTACTAGAATAGCAAATGAGAATAGGACAAGTCTTTCATAAGCATACATGTGTGTAGTACGGTCCTTGAGTCAGATCATTCAGAAGGAAAGCAAAGCAAAGGCGACACCATTGGAGCAGCAGCGTTCACATGTACATGCTTCTGCTCGTTTCTCACCTGGGTCGGATTAATTATCGACAAGAAAACAAAAAAAAAAGACTGAGCAGTCTTGCAGCAAATGCATGTACACAGAAGCTTTATTCTAGACTCGGCGCGGGTTCCTTTCGAAAAGAACCCCATAGGTATAGTATACATAGTCGACCTGATATCCTTCATCTATTTCTTCTTGCATATTTCTTGTCGTCCGTATATAGGGTGTTGTTCGAAGCCTGGAGGCATCGGGCGCTTATTCTGATACAATTGAAGTTTGCTCGATCAAGTATCTACAGAATATAAACATATTATGCACCTGTCTACTGTCACCATCGAGCTAGTAAGAGTTAGCTCTGTCGTTCATTAAGTTTACCAATATGGCTAAAAAAGCTTTTTTTTTCGCTTCTTTAGCTACCAATTTACATTTCTTCCAATGTAGTACCTGTGGAGACTACATCGTGCTCGGTTTTGGGTAAATGTTCAGGTATGGCTTTGTAATAAAGCGTCGTCAAAGTAGATCTAGCAGGTTCTATCCCCATTATAACAAGTACAAAGCCCATCGAACTCGCGAGGTTATCGACTTGTAGAGCGTGGAGTTTTATATAGATGCCATACTCTCTTTTGTGTCTCTCTCTCCTTTTTTTTTCTTTTTTCATGGTCTCTGTAGTTCTTTGCTCGGCTTCGTTGCGGTGATGGGATGTACTAGACTCATATAAAAGCTCAGTCGTCGAGAAAAAAGCCAAAGCTGGTGTCGGCACTAATGGTGAATATATCATATCTCCAGCATTTAGTTGTGGCGTTCACAGGAAGAGCAGCTACCGACTAGAGAAAACTGTCCCTTGCATCCTTGTTGGAAGTCGACTGTATGGCTTTTTAAGGCATATGAAGGGAACATACCGGAAAAAAAAAATTATCAATGCTGTGACCTACATGATTTGAACGACTTGACCCTTTTTCTCAGTACAGCTTGTTTGGACAGTATGGACATTCAGGGCATTCTTTCTCTCATCAAGGTAAGCTCTATAAACCTACAGCAACGTCCAGTTGTACTTACAGCTTTAAATAAAGAGTAACACGGTCCAACAATCAGAAGCTTCGTCTCATGCGACTCCAACAAGTACTACTGCTAATACTAATACCAATACAACTACAACCACTGCTACGACAACCACTGCTACTACTGCTGCAGCAATAACCTCTGCGCCCGGGTTTGATCTGTCGCACATTGATCCTAGTGTGCTCCAACAAGTGCGTGATGAATACCAGCAACAGCAACGACAGGTGATCCCAGACGATCTGTCACGATTGCTTGATTCTCTTGCCCAAGTGTCGACCATCACGCCCGACGTGCTCACCGCCCTGAGTCGAATGACACGCGAAACTCACCTTCTCGACGTGCTGAACGATTGCAAACGGCAACAAGATACCAAGGAGCATGATTTCTTTGAACGACGCAAAAGCTTGGAACAAGAACATGCACGGAGACGGGACGCGCTCTTTGCAAAGTAAATACATCAGTCGCACGTGAAGGTTGACATTCAAGCTAATTTGTCTCAGAGAAATCATGAATGCAGCATCCAAAGAAGATTTTGAGGCGCTGGAACATGATCTGGGCAAGCAATTGGATATCTTTGATCGAAATGTGCAAAGGTCAATGGAACGCGAAGCTCAAGCCCAGCGTGTACGTTTAGCCGAGGTAAGTCTGAACAGTTTGATATTTTTATTAATGCAATGAGGGGAAAACTGACTAAACTTTTGGTTTTCTCTTTTTTTTTTCTTTAATGTATATGGATAGCTCAAAGTACCCTTTTTCAAGAGGGTTTCAAATGAGGAGGACAAGCGGATGCAGCGCAAGGTGCTTTCTATCTTGCAGGATATGATGGGATAGGAATCAGGGAGAAGAGAAAGGAAGAAAGAAAAGAAACGGCAACAAGGCAGAAAAGAGACAAGGAAGAGATGAGGGATCGAACACAAGACAGACAGGTTACTCTTTTTCGGTCGTTGCAGCAGCCGCTACGGGAGTAGGGTCTGCTGCGACACCGGCAGTGGCTGCAGCAGCAGAAGAAGCGTCTTGAGTGACGGAAGGCTTGGCCTTCTTTGATTTCTTTGGCTCGTCATAGGCCCAGAAAGGAATAAAGGAGTCAATGACACCGACATCCTCAAACAGGTTGGGGAACATCCAGATACCGCGGGGCAGAATGATGATGGTGATGAGATAAAAGATCAAGCGCACGATGGCGATGCCAAAGAAGACACCGAGCAGACCGAGGACACCGATGCTGAGGTACCAGACGCCGAGACGAAGGAACTCGGGCCAGAGTGGGAAGAGGACGGCGGCCAGGACGGTGACGACGAGACCGACGGCGCCCAGGTAGAGCTTGAGCTGGGACCCCTCCCAGATCCACATGTAGTAGCTGTCTTCCTTCAGCTCCTGCTGCGGGTTGGCCTGGAGGAGGCGCGGGCCGCCCTTGCCGCCAATTGGATCACCACGGTTCACTCGCAGGATGAAACCGTGCCGTCCCAAGTTGTTCAGTACCTTGATCGCGTCCTCACGCGTGTTCACAGGCTCGCCTCCTTTGACCTTCTGCTTATACGCATCTTTGAGCAGTGCGTTCACCGCACCCTTGCCTACGTCTCTCTTAGCAAACACGCGCACGTACAAGCACATATGCCCATTGCACTTACCTTTGAAGTAATCCACACGCGAGCCGTTGAAGACACCCTGGCGCATCTTGATTCCTGACTTGCTGGTGTCTCTGAGATAACCAGCGAGATTGAGGTAGAAAGGAGGGGCCTTCTTTGCATCTGCAACGTGGATGGTGCCACCCTGAGGAGGTTGAGGTTGCGCGTGGCTGTGGTCGTGTCCGTGGTCGTGGCCGTGGTCGTGGCCGTGATGTTCGTCGTCGCACATTATTGCAGTAGAAAGAAGAGTTCAAGAAACGAAGGAAGAAAAAAAAGAGACGGATGAAATATGCGCCAATAAGAGTCCACCACAGCAACTGCTCCTTATCCCTTTTCACTGATCGGTTCGGCTGAAACACGCAGCCAATGAGAGCGCGCAGCGAAACGTGCCATGCAGGTTCATAAAAAGATATATGAACATAAACACTGATTTCTTTCACCTAGACACACATGACACCGTTTCATTTCCTATTTGCCACAGCAACACAAGCGCTTGGTACCTCTGGATAGCTTCTAACTTCGATGACTAATGCCATGGGTGTCAAAATGCGACATATCACATTCATGTCCAAATAGGGTTTCTCTCGATTATATAAGGCCGCACCTTTGTCAGTGATATTCTCACGTCGAGGTTTTCCTACTGCAAGACTCCTTTGACACGCCATACAGAATATAACATACACTATACCATGCGCATTGCAGCCGTGCAGTTTCATGTGGATCATGACGACAAGGAGTCTAACTGGGGCCGCGTCGAATACTTTCTAGCAGAGGCTCAAAAGCAGAAGGTCGACCTGATTGTCTTTCCGGAGTAGGTCATGGCTTGTTTGCCTCGCTGATTACGCTCATGACAATGTCCACAGATTCTTCATGGGCGGGCCTGGTCGCCGATCGACTATTGTAAATGGCGCAGAGCGCTTTGGTGAGTTAGCCCGGCGGTACGGCCTCGATATCGTGCCTGGTACCTTAGTCGAGCAGGACCCGACCGACAAGAAATATTACAACGTGGAGTATTACATTGACAAAAGCGGAGAGGCCCTCCTCGCCTACCGCAAAGTTCACCTCTGGGCACCTGAACGCAAGTACTTGACCGAAGGCCGAGACGGGTTCCCGGTCGCCAAAAACCGATTTGGCATTACGGTTGGCGTGTGTGCCTGCTGGGACATCATTTTTAATGAGGTCTTTCGCGAAATGGTCATGGATAAAAAGGCCCAGCTCATTATCTGCCCAGGTGAGCGCCTCACCAGCATCTTTTTACGCTCGTTCTCTTACCATCCTACAAGCCTACTGGACCCTGGACGATGTCGCTGACATTGCAAAGGAATACGACCCCGACTGCGAGGCCAAGTTGATTGACAGTGTGTGTACCTCCCGCGCATTTGAGAACCAATGCTGCGTTGTCTTTAGCAATGTTGCTAGCTATGGTGACAAGGAACGCCGCCAGCCTTTTGGTGTCTCGGCAGGTCACTCGCAGATCGCCGTGCCTTTCAAAGGTCCTATTGCATACTGCAAGCATAATCGAGAAGAAATGATTGTAGCCGACGTGGACGTCGCCAAAATTACAGAGGACGCCGAAACTGTGTATCAGCTGCGCAGCGATTGGGACCAAGGTCGCGCGTATATCGGCTTAAAGTCAAAGATATAACTAAAGTAGCTGAGATATCTCTTAAATGTACATAGAGTATTTGAGAAGCTTACGAATAGAGAAAGCATATAGCGAATTCGTAACGATATTGAGCCAATTTCTTCCAGACATTTTGGCTATCCATTCTTAGTATTTTGGCTAGTATTCTTTTATTTATATTTTTTGTTTATGCTGCTGTGTATTTTGTCATTGTGATTGTCAATGCTGTGCGGTCTATGCATGTCGTACAGACAACAGATAACCGGTATTAGCCATTCAGGCAGCACAGTCCTATCTTTTTGTGTTCAGTGGCCTCTTTCAGATTTGAGCCTTAAGTTTTAGCTCGGATGTGACTTTTTCGACATCTGTATGATTAGCGAACAATGAAAAACACAATAATGACGCCATGGAGGGTTGCATGGAATCTGTACAGAGACCTCAGAGAAGCAGTATGCGGATCATTGGTTTTTTGGATTTGAAGCGATAAATCCAAGGCACCAGACACACAAGCAGGAATTTGCCTTTTCTAGAATGGGAAACAAATGGAAGCGAAAACTCTGTTCCTGGGCGGGTTTTTGCGTTGGATTTTGGATTTCGTTTGTGCGCGAGCTATGGCTTTGTGCGAGAATGATTTAAAAACACGGCCACAAAACAAATGGAAGGATGTGATTAGCATTATAAATTGCTTTCAAATATATCGTATTCTGCCACATCATATGTAGCGTGAGTCTGTGGCACAGCAGTGTCAAAGAAGACAGCAACGAAATGTGGTTTATTTTATGCTGCGTTGTGGCTGATTCAAAGGCCGCCAGCATCCACTTCTCTTTCTCTCACTGTTTTCCAGTTGCCCATGGAGTCAAACGACTGCCAAGAGGGTCAGAACGGAGACGTTGTACGTTCGCTGCACTCGACTAACAACGTTGAAGCTGTTAAAGGTCGAATTGCCGCAACGGATCGTCTCTTTACTGCCATTTCAAATATGCGCAAAGGTTAGCCCTTTTTTTTTCTCTCTCTTTTTTTCTTTCTAGGTCTTTCAAGTCAGATCTTTACTCATTCCCTGATCAACCCTCCTCTCCAGAGAATCAGACGTTCAAGTCTACTTTGAATGATTTCCGCAGTGACTCTGATCGAATGGTGAATAGCCTAAAACAACAGATCTCTGAGATCTCCGGGGAGAAAGCGAATCTTCAGACGCGTTTAATGAGCCAACAGGTACGATTGCAGAGGACTTGTACGTCTCATAAGCGCACACCACTAAATTCGATATTACTTTAGATGCTCACGGAACAGCTGCAGACCAGAGTGGAGCAGCTCCAGAAGAAGCTCGAAGAAAACAAGTCGTAAGCTGCTTCAAATGACCACCATCATAGTATTGCTCACATCTTTTTGCTATAGCGCTAGACGCAGTAGCAGCGCGAGTGACACACGTGTTGCTGCCTTGGAGAAGCAGATCAAGGAACGGGATATCCGCCTCAAGCAGATCGAGTCGGAAGCCAAACAACAACGCATGGAGCGCGAAGCGCGCATCGAACAACTGGAAGACGAGGTCGAGGATCTTAAAGATGAGAAGGCTGCGCTAGAGCTGGAGGTATCCATGGCTGAAGATAAGAGCGAGAAGCTGGCCAGTCTTGAAGACAAGGAGGCGACGATCAAGAAGCAAGACGAGTTGCTGAACCATAAAGATGCAATGATCCAAGACAGAGATAAGGTCATCAAGGAGAAAGATGCAATCATCCAAAGACAAGAGTCGCTGCTGAAGCGCATGCAAGATCTCGCAAGTGACATTGCCAAGCAGGCCATGGCGCCGCGCGCGACTGCATGCACATCGAATGATGTGACGCCGATCACACCTCTCGCTCTGGAACCAAAGAAGCGCAGGCAGCAAGGCCAGGCTCAATGCGACGATTTACCCAACCCACCACTGGTCAAGCGCAGCAAGCGCCAGTCCACTGACAGCTCCGAAGCTACTCCTTCTAGCCAAGGTCGTGACCCACCCACGCCTGTGTCGATATCCTCTCCTCCAGCACCAGCACCTCCACCACCTGCACCTTCTCGCCGTGCCCCAGAAGCTAATAGCCAAGTCCGATCAAGGAGCATGACGCCTCCTGCACCGCTCACACAAGGTCGCAGCTATGCAAGCGGTCTGGTGCCTCCCCCGCCAGTCATCGCACCCAAGCCAAATGGGAAGATCAAGAAACGACCTCTGTCGAAGCTGGAAAAGTTTGCTGGGGTCCGCCGCAACACGAAATGTGCCGCTGCCCAAGTCAAGGAATTGATGCAGCAGAAAAAAGCGGCTATCAGTGCAAGCACATTGCCTTCCACTACACATACCTCCTCCTCCGCCGTTTCCAAGGCAAAAAGCAATACGCTTGATACGAATGCAAGCTCTTCCAATGCAGCGACGTCGTCATATTCCACCGGCTTCATCGCTTCATCCAAAACAACTCCCACACAAGCCGCAAAGACACCGCGCAAAACACGAAGGCCTCGACGATCCTCCATAGAGACATTTGAGGATATATTCAAGAAATACCCGGCACCGCCTCCAAAAGCTCCTGAACCAGAAACGCAACAGAAACCATCTGCTCCTGCGAAAACGAAGAAGGTTGACGTTTTAGGTAAGTTCATTTCTAATCTCGTCTAATGCAAAACTAACTCGCTTCCTTTCTTTTCTATTAGCTCGTTTGAAGAAACACCTCGTGGAAGATGTAAGCAAGAAGCCGATTGACCAGATCGAGAAACGACTGCCCCTTAAGAGCGGGTCCAAACTGGCACCAAGCCGCTTCAAGGCCCTCTGCTCTGCCTTGGAGTTCTTTTACCACAACATGCGCACGATGGGCAATCCTGTCAAGAACCTAACTAGCATCCCGGAGGCAGAACGCTGGGGCGAAAGCAAAGGTGTCCACATCATGGCACACCAGCGATTTGAGCTACGCGAAAAGAAAATGGCATGGTATTTGTATGCACTGTGTGCTACCTACAAAGAGGTATGTGACCTTGGCTTGATCTGCTCTTTTCTCGTATGCTCACTGTGGTTTGGCATGAACAGAGCGCCTTTTATCCCAACTTGATGCGTTGGGCGGGTGATCAAGTTTACAAAAACTTGCAAACTGGAAAAGTGCTCCTCTCCTGGTAAGTTTTCAATAGTACTTTTTGTGATCCATCAAGGTTTACTCACACTTTGCATAGTCGATACGTCCGCCTCATAGCGATGCTGGCCGTCAGTGCACGCGATGAGACAGCTCTCCGCGTTCTCTGCTACGACATCCCCAAATGCACTCCACTCAAGGATACTTTCTATCTGCCGCTCTTGAATGTGGTTCTTATGGCGAAAGGTATCCTCAAACTGAAAGACCCAGCCTCTGAAGAAGACCCAGGTATGTTTGAAACTAGAAATTTATCCAGCGTGCACATATACGTATGTATACTGATCACGACTTTATACCAGTGTGCGAAATCATCCCCAAAGTGATTCAGAGCGTCACGGCCGAACACTGCAAGAGCGAGCAAGCTGGCGAGGAAGGCCGATCTGTGTATGCCATCATGGCCGAGTTGAACGACTGGCCGACTCTGGACGACGCCAAACCTGTCAACGCACGATTAGACGAAGTAGTCGTCCTCCTACGTGAGCACGGTGACTCCCTGAAGGAGCTGATGGAAACGAATAATAGTAAGTTGAGAGAAGACAAAATTGAACGGTTGCTCATTGTATTTTGTTTACCCCTGACAGGCTTTTACCTTACACTGAAGTGCAGCATGGTGCGATCTGTACGTCTTGCCTGTGCACGCCATTCCTCTTGGGACCAGGTCTACAACCACTATGTGCGAGAGAGACTCTGGCCCTTCCTTGCCCGAGGCGATCTGAAGGCGTTGGCCATGGAGCTTATTGGTATGTTATTGGGACAAACGTAAATGAAGGATACTGTACTCATGAGTATCATTATGAAGGCGCCGCTGTTGAGCTCGGCACGGGAGCCAAGGGCCATCGCAAAAGAGTTGCCACGGAGCAGAAGGGTGTCACGTTCTTCAGAAACACCATTCACACATTGCTGGCGCAGAGAATACCGCTATCCGCTGGTAAGAGAGGCGATGGATATAGGAGTTGAAAGAGTTGTCTGATATAACATTTTCAATAGACGATGCAAAGACGGTTGCTGCTGGTGCCTTGGCTCTCCTACACTTGGACAAGCATAACCCTGACACATATCAAAAAGACATCGAAATGACAAAGGCTTGGATAAATGACAAGAACACCCGCTGCGTTCGATATTTTCTCGATGTCGATACCCGAAAGAAACTCATGAATCTGTAAATAGTATCAAGCCACCCCACATACCTGGTGATTTTTCCTCATGTTGCATATATCCTACTTCCCATCGCGTACATACTTTGTAAAATATCAAAAAAGTTTTTATACAAAACGTAAAAGTTATCAACGGGTTCTGTGTTGCGCCATTCTCTTTGTCAGTACACAGTATAGAAAAACGAGCGTTCCATTTGAGTTCTAATTCCGCGAGGAAGCATAAGCATATTGATGCAAAGCCCAATCATTGCCTTCTGTACGGTTCCATAGAACACAGGGATCATC
Source organism: Syncephalastrum sp. PYS2702 (assembly GCA_023630325.1). Classification (NCBI taxonomy): domain Eukaryota; kingdom Fungi; phylum Mucoromycota; class Mucoromycetes; order Mucorales; family Syncephalastraceae; genus Syncephalastrum; species Syncephalastrum sp. PYS2702. Next base: position 90,045 of record JAMAMT010000030.1, on the reverse strand, counting down.
TGCGTAATAGTTTCGTCTTGAAGCATGATCAGGTGACAGTCTTCATGCATGAATGGAGAGCCCGCTGCATTCAGTGATGGCAGGCTGTATACGAATCCGAGGCTCACACTACCAGCATAAATAAGCTCGTATATCACCCAGACATCGTGAAAGAACACATTCAGGCGAAAGAAGGTATGATATATTATAGCAAATAGTACGTAGATATGCAAGAAGTGATAAAAGAAATTATCACTGATTGATTTGTATTACGTTCGCATGATGACCTTGCCGACGGCACGATGAGACTCGAGGCGTTCATAGGCTTTGATGCAGTCCTTGAGATCATAGACGTCGTCTTGGCTGTAGATGGTCTTGACTTTGCCCTCGCTCATCAGCGGAGTGATTCCAGAACCGAGGTCCTTGTAGGGTAGACCAAGAATGAAGCGGTAGCGGCAGAAGAGGTAGCGGGCGAGGAGGCGCGAGCCAAAGTAGAATTTCTCGGAGAAAGAAAGCGGCTTTGATCCGCTGTGCTCGATGGGCCCCGCCGCAGTGACGTACCAGCCCTTCTTGCTCAGGAGGGGTGACAGCTGGTTGTAGTAGTTGTCGCCGCCGACGCAGTCGAGGATGACGTCGAACGTCGGCTTCTCAGCCGCGAGGTTCTTCAACGCCTCGGGCGAGGTATAGTCAACGATGCGATCCGCGCCTAGTTCGGTGACGAGGGCTGCGTTTCTGCCCGAGCAAATGGCGGTGACATCGGCGTTGAAGCCGTGCTTGGCGACTTGGACGGCGTAAGTACCGACACCGCCCGAGGCACCGACGATCAGGACGCGCTGGTTGGGTTTGAGGTGACCATAGTCGGCGAGGCCGGTATAGGCCGTCAGACCGGCGACACCGACACCGGCAGCTTCTTCGAACGAGACGTTTTCGGGTTTCTTGGCGATCGCATCCTTTCCAACGCGGATGAGACAGTACTCGGCGGAGGCGCCCTTGTCGGCCGGCGAGGGCAGGGCAATCGTGCCAAAGACAGCGTCGCCTACTTCAAATTCAGTGACCTGATCTCCTTTCGCGACAACGACACCGCTGTAATCGCCACCCGGGACGCAGGGCAGTTTCGTGGGTGCACCAGGAATGTTGCCCTTGCGGATTTTGTAGTCGATCGGGTTCAGACCGTTGGCCTTGATCTGCACCAGCACGGTTCTGCTTGTCACGCGCGACACGGGCACTTCGACGTACTCGAGGACGCTGACCGGGCCCGTCTTTTTGTACTGCACAGCGTGCATCTTATCCGGAATAGCGGGTGAGCTCATTGATAGGTATGTGGGAAAAGAAAGGAAGCGAATGTGTATGAAGAAGATCAGAAATTGGGAAGCATGAACGGACCGTGCATTTTTATTTTATTTTATTTTTTTGGTGACACTCAAAAAGGTTGGATTTCCGGGTACGTAAAGGCGAGTTTGTACAAATTCGGTATCTACGCGTCATCCGGAGCGGGAGCTTGCGCTGACAAATAAGACATGTCAAATGGGATGCATAATAGAATATGCGAGGTGATGGAGTGACAAATTGAAGGAAATCGAAAAATGTAGAAAACTTACAAATCAGATGAGAACAGATCAAAAAGCATGGTCAAGTGACACGCGCCACAGCGTGGATGGGCTCTGTATACACACTTTGGGTTTGAGGTTTTTGTATCAACATTTTCCCATTGAGGAAACGTATTCTCCCCCGAACCAACTCCGCAAAATATGTCTTCTTTGCGGGACCCTCACGTCTCCAAGGCCATATGGGATGGCAAACTTCCTCTCAAGATCTCTCTTGTGACTGCAGAATCTGCCGACAATAGAAATGAGCCCCTCTTCGTAAGCATGACACGCAACGTTCACCAGCCTGGCTCATTAGTCTACTTGTTCCGGAAAAGGTCCAAGTGCCTCGATGCTCGTACCTGCCCCTGTTGACGGACCATGTTGTGCTGCCTGCGCTGAAGGGTTTTTACGGTCTTGCGGATGTGACAGACGACGCGGTGTGGTATTCATATCAAGACGAACCGCTGAAATGGCACTATCCTATTGGACTCCTCCACGACCTGCTGCAAGAGGTCTCGTTACCTTGGTCTATCTCGGTCCACGTGCGTGATTACCCTACAGCCAAACTGCTGCGCGGTTCGGCCCAGGACATGTTCATGTCCATGATTAAAGAGGCCGACTTTGTACGCCATGGGTCTACCAAGAAAGTCATGAATCTCTCGAAAAAGGATCATAGTCTACTCTGGCAATCGCTGGGATCAGGTAACATCAGATGAAAATCTATCTACCTATTTTCCCAATTTATCTAACCACAGCGGGCGATAGCTGCATTCGAGGACTATTGGCGTGTGAATGATACACTGATAGACGACCATGCGCGCTTCGTACCGATGCGGGTCTACCTCACCGACAGTCCGCCGAATCCGCCCATCTTGCTCCAAGATCGCATTGCGCCTGACACATACGAAACACTCGGTGCTGCCCTCGCATTTTTGCTACCCGACCTCTTTCCAGAATATTCACCCCAGGCGGACGTGTTGATCCATGGACTTGCTGTTCCGCTTGATACCCCGCTCGCATGGGCGTCGCAGAACCTCTCTCATGCGGATAACTTTTTGCATGTGGTGGTTGCAAGGAAAAAAGACAAGAAGAACGGTCCCAATTTATAATCACACTAATATATAGGCGGATGTTTTAGAATGGAGGGTCAAATAATATATGTGAAATGGAAGTAGATGTGTATGTGTACGGTTGTGTGTGTGTGTGTGTGCGTGCGTGTGCGTGCGTGAGTGTGTATATATGATGGGTTATGTACCATGTTTTCTATCTATTTGACACTTCTTTCTACTGTGCATGAAACGTATGCGAGTTGGCAGGTTGTTCTTGCGAGGGAGGGGTAGGATCTTGAGATGACGTCGTCGTCGTCGTCGTCGTGGCGGGAGGGTGCGATGCGGCTGTGTCGGTTGAGGGTGCGTGAGGATCTGAGTGTTCTTCCGGATTGGGCGTGAGCCAGGCGTTATTGGATGGGTGTTCATCCTCGCCTGCGCTCGAGAAGAAATCTAAAGACAGTCGGAAGGGGCTTGTAGGTTTTGCTTCATCGGTGCTGTCAGGTTTATGGCTGTCCATTGGAGAGGCAGTCGGTTCCTCATGAGAGGTCTCTGCAGCGGGGCCGGCTGCCGTGGCGTCGGATACTACGCCAGGAGGCGCTGTCGCCGCTGTCGCTGCTGCTGTTGCTGCTGCTGCTGCTGCTGCTGCTGTTGCTGTTGTTGCTTCTGCTCCTGCTGGGGCGTCTGCTGGGAGTGCTGCCACTTCGGGCGCATGTGTTGTTGCAGGTTCTGCTGACATTTGCGGAGCGGGCTCTTCTGGTTTCAAAGGCGCAGAGTGAGGATCAGTGAAAGGTGACTGAGCGGATGCAACATCTGCCTGTTGTTGGGTCGGCTGCTGCTGCTGCTGTTGTTGTGACGGCAAATATTGTTGTTCGTATTGCTGTTGCTGTTCAGGAGCATGCATCGGCTGGGGTGGGTAGGCTTGTTGCTGTGGCGACATGTTACCATACGCGTGCTGCTGTTCCTGCTGTTGCTGTTGTTGTTGCTGCTGAGGATCATAGTAACCGTGCTGCTGCGGGTCATAGTAACCGCCCTGATCGGGGTAGTAAGTGCCCATAGCATGCCCTTGGTTAGGATCGTAGTAGGCAGGGGCGTAATAACCCGCAGGCGACTGGTACTGAGGATCGTAATAAGGCTGCTGTTGCTGCTGTTGCTGGTGGGGATCGTAGTAAGCTCCTTGCTGGGGCTGATAGTAGCCGTTCGGCGGCTGAGGTGAATGTGGGTTGTTGCCGTCCTGAGGTGACTGCTGCTGTTGCTGATCTGGTGTGGGAGCAGAAAGCGGCAGATCGTTGTTCACCTCGCTAGGGTACGTGCTCTGCTGCTGCTGATACTGCTGCTGCTGATGTTGATGGTGCTCATAAGCGCCTGCGGCAGCACCTGCACCAACCGCAGCTGCTGCTGCAGCGGCGACGCCAGGATCGTGGTGGGCGGGCGCAGGAGCGAGTGCATTATTGTAGTCCATGACTGGCGAAGTGACGTTGAAGACCTCGGAGCTGAGTTGGGGCACATACGGCTGCGATGTAGCCGAGTAAGCTGAGCGAGAGGCGGGCTGAACCTGCGGCTGTTGTTGTTGTTGATCGTAATAGGGTGTGTGCGGAGTGGACGTGATATCGGCAAAGGCAGCCTGGGGAGCGGTGGATTCTTGGGGCAGCTGCCAGCCTTGCGAGACCTGGTTTTGCTGGGGCTGGGCCTGACTGCCGCCAAAATCATAGCCGCCCTTGCCCGACGCAAAAAGCTCGTCCATCGCACGGCTCGCACGCGTGTTGTCCTTCGGGCCCCGTCGACGGCGGCGCAGAAATAGAAATGCCACGCCTGCCAAGACGGCAGCGCCCGCGATACTGCCCACCACCGCTCCTGCAATCGTACCTCCGCTCGCACCTGACCCAGCAGCAGCGGATTCTGAAGACGAGGGGAGTGCCGACGAGGTCGAAGAGGACGCTTGGCTGGACGAGGGCACAATGCTGCTCATTGAGGACATGACGGCACTGCTAGAGACAGCGCTGCTACTGCTGGGCGCAACACTACTACTGCTAGGATTGACACCCGGGAAACTATCGGTGGCCGCGTTCGAGAAGGTCGGGAGCGCATTGCTCGAAGCGGGCGCATTACTGGTAGTAGCAGCTGCTTTGGAAGAGGTTGCTTTGGTGGTCGCCTTGGAAGCAGCGGGCTTGGTCGTGTCGGCGGGTGCTTTTGACGTTTCTTTCTTGCTCGTGGTGGCCGGAGCGTGAGTGGCGGAGGTGGCAGGAGCATGCGTCGTTTCCGCCTTTGCAGATGTCTCTTTTGCGTCGTTTGCACTCGATTCTACTGCCATGGCAATTCAACTCTTGGGCATGAGCCAGGAACGGAACAAGAAAAAACAAAAAAGCCAACACAGAAAAAAAATAATAACAGTAAAACGGATTCCTGAGGATTGGTACCTACCAAAAGCAGTAAGGTGTCAAGGTCAGGACCGCTCCAAATCGCGTCTGGATTGGATAGCTTTCATCGCTTTCATATGGTGGGTATTCTATTCTCGGCAACGCGTTCAACGTGTCACAGAATTCCTTTACTTTTTTAATCTTTCCTCCACCGACCCAGGCTGTCAGGCCTATTCTGTGACATCCTTTCACACACACGACATAAAGCATGTAAGCCAGTCGAATGGAAAGTTAAACTACATAAGCTATGTATTTACTCATACCATCGAGGCACTCAGGGGGAAGCGTGGCACTGACGGACTTCGGGGCATATACTGTAGCATTCAAGGGCCGTAGCATGTGACACGCAATTAAAACGACATTTTCTCATCGATATATGCTGGGCCAGCACTCATTCTCAACTCATGTTTATAGCATGGATTCGGCCAGAAATAAATAGAGTTGCGTTGCTCATAATAATTTCACCATATTATGAGCACTCTACCCATATAAAACTTGGCACACTCATTCGTCGCCACTGGTTTTCGCTATCGGCTCAAGGACCGTATCACTTCTTTCATATAAAGTAAGCAAAACTAAACAATGATAAGCATGTTCAATTCAGCTGGACATATTGACGAGTTATCACTCCGCATCTGGGCTTTTGTCCGGGGCGAGATGTGGCACGTTTCTAAAGTCACTTGGTTTACAAAAAGGTGACGGCATTCTCTCTACTTTAAATTCGTTGCAACTGCGCTAGATGCACTAGATCAAGTTAACAGAAAAGCCTAGAGCAGATAGAAACCTTCTCATTCTTGCCTTTCAATGTTTGGTATTACTCCAATCTACTTCTACACATGCTTTTAACTTTTGTTGGGTTTATGCCGCGTATGATTATATTCAACGGAGCCTACCCCGGTGCATGTAGCACAGTCCACCCCCACTGATATTGCATTTTACCGACAGATTGGTACTCTGGACCGTCCCCGTCCGCTATATTAACCCAAATCGATAGTGCCATGTAAGTCTAAGTTACGATACATAGTCGGTAAACACCGAACAGTGCAACAGTATCAAAAGTTCATTGGCTGGCCCGAGCGGATTCTGCCTCTGCTGGAGGATTATCTATGAATGCCTGGGACCACACAGTAAAGTTCTTAATGCAAGACGGTTGTCTTTATGTCGGTCCTGAACTCTGCGCAAGGTATGCACATCTTAGTCACATGCTGCATACAAATCCTCCAAATTACGTGTACCTGGTCACCATGGATACTCTTTTGATGTATCTCTTTGCATCGAATAGCATTTCAGAGAATTATATTCTGTGATCGTAGGCGAAATTACTCGATATCTTCCTTTAAGATGATCCATTTCTCGTGCAGCTGAATAGGTCATATGCGGTGTAAATATAGCAAAGACCCATTTTTAGCTCTTGTCCGTCGATCCCCCGACTGTCCGTCTTTCGCGTAGATTCGTTAACACGCGCACGTCGATCCATCGATGGGCCGTTGTGCACGCTGAGTAACACTGAACTAGGCTTTATATATCAGAATTCGCGGATCGTGGCATGGGTCTCTGCACACGGTAACGATGTCTGAGTGACATGCTGTTTCGCATGCTTTTTTGCTCAATTAGTATTGGTGGTATCAAAGAAGACGTCTGATCCCCATAAAATTAGATCCTTGTTTTCCCACTATCTCAGATAGACCCCACCCACCTTACTTCTGAAACCTACAGGGTACGTACTGCTCAATAATAGATTATGCAGTCCAACATGATTGCTTTCCGCAGCATGAGCGAGGTTCCTACTATTTCGAGCTGCTGAAGATTTTCAACGCACTAATTTCATACTCGGGAATCAGTTGTTCCTCTATTAGTCAATATATCCCTGCAGACAACGATGGGTTTTTTAATGCTAGGCCGCCTAAAATATCATGTATAGATGGCTTTCATTATTTATCATAGAAGAATAGATTGGCATCTGTCAAAATATGCAAATTACAGCAACACACCCAATCAAAATCATGAGACCCAAAATACGCAACACACTGAGTCGTCGTTTCGGGACGCCGGTGAGACCAAAATGATCGATAATGCTTGCCATTAGCACCTTCCGTAATCCGTAAATTGCTGTCAACTGCCAAATTCACTTTCTCTGCATGATTTCCAGAGTATCTTACCTGTGCACATACAAAAACGCCCAGAACGGTTCCCTCTCCTAATTTGGGAACAACCAGAATATTTACAATGATATAGTAGGTGCCTAGGATACCACCTGAAGTCAAAAGCCGAGCAAGAGATTTATGAATGAGCTCAGATTGAATGATAAAGGCAGTCTGATGATACCTAACCAAGAATACCATGGCGCCTCTATAAAAAGACGTTACCATATATGAGTCACGTATACAGATGAGCTTTAATCGAAACTTACGTCGCAAACGTGCCACGCTTGGAGCGGGTGTTTTAAGCACGAACATATCCAAGTAGAAAAAAATGAGGCACATGGATGTACCGGTCATGAAATTGAGGAACGCAGAGAACGCACGGCCACCGGCTTCGTTCATGGCAGCATTTGTGCCTTACATATATATATGTGTGTGTAAGTGTGTCCTATGAGTTTATAAAGAAATATTTTTATATACCAGCTTGAAAAGCAACGGAGATTCCAGCTGCCACGGGTAAAAGGGCAAACAGGTAAGGGCTGGCCATGATTCTCTGCCACCGGGTAGGTTCTTCGGGTACATCTTTAACTTTGGGTATTTGCTGCTGCTGATCAGTATGGGTTGTGACGGACTCGACAGCAGCTGCTTCTTCGGCCGACAGCGAAGGTCTCCTCTCTCCTGCTGCGGGTACGTTATGCTGCTGAGAGTCGTTGCTGCCGGTACTATCATCCGCTCCACAACGGCCGTCCTCTTCAAGGACAGTAGAATCTGTCATCTGAATCGCCATCCATATATACCGACGAAAATGTGAGAAAGAAGTATAGGTGGAAGTGAATAGAGGAAAAAGAAGGAATGAAGCTCCATGTAAAAAAAAGACAAAGTTTTTCTTTTTGTCGCACGGGACGGAAAATGTTAATGCCGCCGCATCCAAACTCGGGGTAAGAAGTTAATCTTATTTCAATGTATAGGAAGTATCCAAGGTCATGACTCATTCATATAGAAGGGATGGTCGAAGACGAAGTAAGACTGAAAGACTTGGACAGATCGCTGGCGAAAATGAATGACAGCACTGTTGAAGAACACAACCAGATCAACACAGATAGATCTGAGTTTTAAAGAAGATCTGGATCATTTCCCCACATACGTAAAATACACTTAGTTTAATGGTTTTCTGACATAATCGAGCAAACAAAAAGCACCGCCCAATGTTTGGGATTGACGCTTTGCTTCACCGTTCATTCGTGGAAGGTATGTTTTCTTTTCTGGCTGGAGGAATGACGTGGCTGAGATCAAACTTTGGTGCATATGGGCAACCCGCAACACTTTTCCGTTATACGCATATCTGCTTGGTAGAGCATTAGGGGCCGCTTTCACAGGTGATGCGACAAGTACGAGAGTAGTTTAGATAATAAGAAGCATGTGTGATGATTCAAAGCCGCACGCAAAAAGCATTCATTTACATGGATGTGTTGGACATCAATGAGGCCATGCCCTGTTCAGTTGTGATAAATGAAGATGCAGACCGTGAGCGGATCATAGGTATAGTGACGAGAGAGCTATATAATACGCATGTCTTTTTCTGAGGAAGTCGGTCACAAATGCATAGTATACGCCCTTGATCCGTCAGTGGAGGTACTGTCAAATACTGTGAACAAATATACGAGAGCTACAGTCTCATTAACATCCAATCCCTTGTGATGTGGGAAAGCTGCTCCTAAGATCGAGTGATGATACCATTTTTGGCGATGTCCGAAAGGGCACGATCCAAAGAGAACCAAAATAGTGAGGGGCAAACGCCACGTATGCATCGCTGCGTCTTTCCTGTGAATGACGACCAGGTCTCATAGAGTGAGATAGCAGCGCCGAAGCGATGTTGAGGGTGATAGAGTAATGTGATCCAGTAGCAACTATTTGTTTTCCGTGATCGCGGCGTATCGATACGGCGAAATTTTAGCAGCAATATGGTCGCGCAATGGAAATTGGTGGATTCGGTATCGATCCAAGTCTTAATGTGTCGAGATATATGACAGCTTTATTTGCAGTTCTTCATTTCCGCATGATATGCTGTACATGGGTGCTTTTTTATCTGGATGGTTTTCCGTTGCGACACTCAAAATCCGAAAGCGCTGATAAGGCAAAATTGAGGTGTATGTTCTTATTTCGCCTGTGTCAACACATCGATTCTAAATCACTCTCGGCTTGAGGTGCGCGCGAGAGGGACGTGGTGGAAACTGAACGTGAGACTAACTGCAGAAACGCCTTTTGTCATTTGAGAAGTGCGCAAGAATCAAATGGTAGAGCGATAGGAACGCACCACCATATTGCTTTCCTTTTCTCCCAGAAAGATGAGATGAAAAGAACGAAAATGAGCTACTTGTGCAGTCTTATTGGTGGAGCATATTAGGATCCCGCGTATCAAAAAAAGCAAGTGAAGGAACAATCTTGAGTGGTGGAGGGCACAATGTGTGTTTGAAAGATAGGGTATCAGTACCCATATGGGATGGAGCGTTTGGGACGTTTGGTCCGCGATAGCTGCAACAGAAGATGTTCGAAATTCCTTCTGAGAAAAAAAATCTGAGCGAGGACTCCTGACGAATGTGTACCCGTGCAAGGTCATCCGCTGCTGCTCATCACATCATTTTTTTGAGAACACACACAACGCATACACACTCATCTTTTGCCTTCGCACCAACCAGCTCGGTTGTCCAATTGAGTGTGGCCCCTTTTTCGCAGTCGTCTCTTTGGCGTACCCAAATAGAGAAAGTACAACGCTCTGTGCGTGTGCAAGGTGTGCCCTCAGCTCACCAGAGCAGAAAAGATAGGGGTCTGCGTATAAAGTAATTGGATAAAAGTAATTGGATAATAACCAAAAAAGAAAAATGCGCGTTGTTTTTTTTACTTGATGCAATGAAGGGAATTTTTTAAGTGTAGTGTAGAATGGGGTGCAAAAATGTACAAGCAAAAAGAAAGTTTAAGCTATGGCCGGTCGAGAGAGGTCAACAAAAAATGCGACTCGACAGGTTTTCTTGAAGTATGCGTGGTGGTTCTTGCGGGTGAGAGCTCGAACTTGAAGAGTGGACAATGATTAGAATGCAACGAGCTGCTGAGACTGCTCGGAGGGGAAGAGGATGCAGTGAGGGCGGGTGACGAGCTGCCCGAGGGTGGTATCGATAAAGAAGGGTATGCTGATTCCGAAGAAGCGTTGGACATGGAAATATGCGAAGATGAGCGGGTAGAAATCATGGAGGAAGACGAAGAAACAGAGGCGGGTGTGGAGGCAGAGGAGAGAGAGGAGGAGGAGGCGGGGGCGGCGGGTGGTTGTTTCCGTTGCGATTCTTCCGGTGGCTGTCGCTGTGATATAGAAAGAGACACAGGTGTGGTTGTGCGCCTCCGAGAAGCAGGCATGACAAACGACGTGGGGGGCGTCACCTTGTTGGACGCAGGCCGGGGGAAGTCGACAAATTCGTTCCAGTCGTAACCAAGTAACGGGTGGTTGCGCAGCGCATCAGCACGAAGGCATTGCTCGCTGCAGTATAGTGATTCCTATAAAGAGAATAAAAAGTCAGAGAAAAAATACAACGGCGCGATAGAAAATAATAACCCACCGAAAACGGACTGATGGCATTATCGCATTGAGTGCACCAGTTCAGGTCGCTCATTATCAAGACATAGGATGGTCCAAAAGTATGTAGAGAGAGAAAAAGGAAGCAAAAAGCAGTATTGAGGAGAGGGAGAGAGAGCGGACAGGCAAACTGTGACAAAGAGGAAGAGAGGATGGGGAAGCGCGGACGGGCAGCCTTTTTATATTTCTTTGTTCGACGTCACCTATCAGGCGTCTCCCCTCTCTCACCTTCTTATTCTGTAAGTGTGTGTGTGTGTGTATCTCGTCATTGGCTCCATCCACAGGCTGTTCCTTTCCCCACGGCGCCATTTCCTATTCCAGTGCATCACATGCATACAATCGATCCCCCTCCAAGAGCATCATCGTCTCACACACAAAAAAGAAATTAACAGAAGGATTGCACAGTACACAGAACACAAGACAGCAGCAGAGCGAAAGACTTAATTGCATGCGCCCGCGCCGAGAGCACGAAACAAAAGGGAGTATATTCGAGATATACCATAAACGACTTGCTCATGTCAACCGGAGAAAGCTGATAGCGGAAGTTTTGGGGGAGGGGGGGGGACAAAGGAGAAGGGGGTGGACTGGGAAACATGCAAACCCATTGGATGAGCGCAAATCACCAGCCGCTGCCGTGTGTAGCGCGCACGTTGAAAGAGGAAGGGGCCGGATGATCGCTTCTGATTGGTCGCTGATTTCTTATCAGTCCTTCCTTCCTTCCTCAGGATCCCAAGGGCAAAGTCCAATTTGCTCATCATACACCCACGCGGACTTTTCCTTATTTTTCTCTATCTCTCGCACCTTTCATATTTCTGTTGCCTTTTCGCGTATCTGGGCTATCTCGCGCAAGGCGTGCACCCTATGGCATGACAACCATGCCATGGAGCACGACATCTTCTGTTTCTTTGCTTGTCATTGGTCGTTGTTTTCCCTCTTCCTCGTCAATGCTTCTTGCCCCTTCTTGCTAGTTCGCTTGATGCTGGGTTGCTGTGCAACACCCCAGACCTACCTATGGCATGGGAACCTCACATAAGGAAAGGTCGGGCTATGCAAATAGAGCCAGAAAATCCCTCTGTTATTCTCCTCCCCGCACACATAAGAGAGAGCGCTCTCAAAATAGCTTTCAAAATCACCTGCATGCCGAACCACACAGATTTTTCTTGCTCGAAAATTTTATGTGTCTATGGGCGTGTTATCAGCTCAAGATCTGTGGAATTAATATGACTCTGTTTCGCATGCAGGGCAGCCTCTTGATTGGCAATGGCTCCTAATGTCACAACGCATGACTTTCTTTTCGTGCCGATCCCTTTCTGCACCAACCCCGGCTTTTGTCGTGCGAGCGTGCGCGGGCGAGCGCGCGCGTGCGTCCGCGCGTACCAGAAGAGCGCGAAAAAAAAATTCCCTCATGCATAAGTTGCCGTCTTTAGTGTGCGAGTGTTGTGTCATAAAAATTTATGTGTACGTGAGTATTCGGCTCGATGCGATGACGCCATAGACGAGATGAAATTTCCTCTTTTTCGCAACGCATCAGCGATAGCGTGACACGCTAAGGCTAAACTGTATTCCCTTACACTACTTTGTGTTTGGTCTACCTGCCTCCTCGAATCTTCCGTCTTCCTGCGGTATTCCATTCATTTCTCACGACTTTTCTTCTGCAGGAAAGCAAGCAGTGTGCTTCTGATATTGACGTAAACGGACGCAATGATAGACAAGCAGAGGAAAAGGGGGGAACAGGGGCACAACGTCGGCATGACGTTGAAGCTTAAATGGCCCGGGACACACTACAGTCTCGCGTCTACGTACGCAAGTGAGATTGTACATACAGCTCAGGTGACAGCCCGCCTTTATGGACAATGAGACAAAAGAAGAAAACACAAGCAGCGTAATATGCCTCTTTGTGTGCTGGACGTTTCGTTCGTGCAGTATGTATATCTGCTTTGTTATGTGTGATGTGTGTGTGAACGTTGTGAAGGTGGCGCATGAGCTTGTCCATAAATTTCGTTTTTTTTTATTCTGCCTGATTTGTCCTTTGTGGCTCAAATTGTATCTCCAGTTTGAAGCTGAGCATGGCAATGTCAATGACTCACAGTAATACGGTGTCCATCCTCGCCAGCTCCCGTGCCACAGCCCCACCCCCCCTTTCTCTCATCTCTTTCTCTGGCCGTGTCAGCCGACACATACTTATCTAGAGTCGCACAGTATAAAAACAAGAAAGTAGACCAACAGCAGGAGCAGCAGCAGCAGCAGCAAGCAGGTCGCTTGGCCTAGATGACCATGTTGAACTGTTGGGAAATTTCGGGCTCTTCTTCTCTCTTCGTCATGCTAAACCACAGACTTGCATCTTTTCTCTTGCCACCCATCATGCAAACATGCAAATAGCATAACCCGCATGGAATGGATAAAATCGCGTGGTCTGAAAGATGATGTATCCACGGTTGCCTATGTATAGAAAGAACAAGATTTACCCCCTTATAGTAGCAAAAGGGCATTTTCTTTAGGTAAAAGCAGACGAACGGCATCTCTTCTTTTCCCCACATTTTATTAGGTCGCACCAAAGCAAACTCTTTTTCTTTTCCCTTACGAGGCGACTTCGTCCAGGCAAGACGTCATAACGACCGCTGAAGCCGCTTCCTTTCGACGCCCGTCCAGTGTTTCTGGTTTCTTGGCTTCATCTTGCATATTGCACTCTGATTTTTCTCTGTCTCTCGTGTGTGTTCCCTTTTCAGTATTGTTTTCTTTTCTGTATCTACACACTGCATACATGAGCCTGTCTGTGTACATCCCCGCGTAAAATCTGTTCCTGGCGATTGTATATAGCCATTTTTGGAGACCCAGTTTACAACAACAAAAGTGCGTCGACCGATGACTAAAGGTAAAAACTAAGAGATAAAAGAAAGGTGGGTGGACGCACCAGCAGCTCGGTGCAACATGACCCAAGCATGATCGGATAAAACAAAAGTCAGGGCATTTGTTCCACTCGTGGGTCGGCGTAGTGTTCCTTCGTCTTTCTCCTCTCTTTTTATATATAATGGTGGCATCATCGTATCTTCGTATCCATTTTTTTCTTTTCGTAAGACCCTGAGGACCGCTTATGCATTCTTTTTTTCTATTTTTTAGAACGCTCGTGTATTTCTTTACTTAGGAAATGCTCCATGTTGAAGACCAGGCCACAGACAAAAGACAGTTGAAATGCTATTATACGTCAAAGGGGGTTGGTGAGTGATGAGTTCGGCTTTTCTTTTGTGTGCAACCTGAGAGTGGAGTCCAATCAAGAAAAGAGGAGAAATGGGCTGACAGCGGAGACCAGTGGTGGCGCCCGCGCCGCGCGCTAAGGGGTTCTTAAAGATAAAGGCAAAAGAAAAAGATATACACTCAGGGAAAAGGAACAACATACAGTACACACACAGGCAGAAAAAAAGATTTCACGGTCGAAAGATAGATACCTTATTTCTATTTTGACAGTAGCTGACTGGGCGAGCCCCGACGTCATGTGTGTGTGTCTCCTCTCTCTCTTCTCTCTCCCCGACAGCAATCCTTAACTGGCTTTTACTTGCTATATTCTTTGCACACGTCTCCCTCTCTCTTTTCCACGCAAACTACTTCTCCAAACACCCTCTTCCCTTCTTCTTTTCTTTTATTCCCGCATTGCATATACAGGATGCCGCTGCGCAAGAAACGCAACTTTAAGAACCTCACCCTCGAGAATGCGCCTGTCGTTGTCAATGACACCCCACCACAAGAGAAACCAACCGACAAGCGACGGTCATCTGCGCGGCGATTGGAAGAAGAGTACAGCAAACTATGTGAACAATTGAGTGATCTCGAGGTTGGCTTGGAGCTTCGACTAGACCTGCGCCCAGAAGACTTTCAGGCACTGGATGAGCTCGGTCGTGGTAATGGCGGCACCGTTTCCAAAGTGCTCCATGTCAGAACTCATACCGTGATGGCACGCAAGGTAAGAAACACAAGGAGACAGACCCTATCGCATCTTAAGTTGTCATGACAACCCGGTCTAAATTCTATTACTCCTTTATAGATCATTCACGTCGAGGCCAATATCAACGTGAGGAAACAAATCATGCGCGAGCTTCAGTTTATGCACGACTGCAACTCAAGACACATTGTGAGCTTCTACGGAGCGTTTATGAATGGGGGTGACATATCAATCTGCATGGAGTACATGGACATTGGCTCTCTGGATCGCATCTACAAGAAACACGGACCAATCCCCATGGATGTCCTTAAGCAGATTGCTTTTGCCGTAAGGAAAAAGAATTCACACGGTGTGGACATGAAGTTTGATAGCATCTACCATAGATTGTCGACGGTTTGATTTATCTCTATGACGAGCACCGGATCATTCATCGTGGTAAGCAAGCAAAAGAAGGGGTTCGGGGTGTGGCTAGAAAGACTCAATGTTCTGTTAGATTTGAAGCCGTCAAATGTGTTGATCAACTCACAAGGCCAGATCAAATTGTGTGACTTTGGTGTCTCGGGTCAGCTTATCAATTCAGTTGCAGATACATTTGTGGGCACAAGCTCTTACATGAGTGTAAGTCCAAAAGAAAAGAAAAACAAAATGAATCGGCGGACATCTCATTATAACATAGCCGGAACGTATCATGGGGTCGCCGTACTCGGTTAAGTCGGACGTATGGTCGCTCGGTATTACGTTAATGGAACTCGCCCTTGCCCGGTTCCCCTTTCCGCCCGACGGCACAGCTCTCTCGATTTTTGAGCTACTGCAGCATATTGTGAATGAGCCTGTACCTGAATTTCCTCCGGGCAAATACCCCGAGGTCTTGACAGACTTCGTCGATAAATGGTATGTCAGGGTCACTAGGTTTGACGGTTACTTACTGGATCATGATCTTAGTTTGATCAAGGACGTAAAACTGAGAGCAACGCCCAGTGATTTGATGGTATGTGGGTCTATCCGTGATATATGCATTAGATATTGAGCCATCCTCTTGTCTAGAAACACGAATATCTGGCGTCTGCCGCATCGGACAAAGTGGATCTGGAAAAGTGGGCACGCTCGGTGGCGACTTCACCGGACCGCGTGGATATTTCAAAATTGCAATCGTCCGGTGTATCTCCCAAAAGCTAGATATCCTCCTTCCACTCACCCCATATCCGTCATTTTCACAAGCACACACACACACACACACATCTCTTTATCGTTCGCCTCCATTTCGCTCTCCTTATCTCTTTTCTCATTTTGTGCCTTCTTTCCTTCACACGACTTCTTTCCTTTGCGTGTCGTACACTCTCCTGTCTCTTAGTCGCTTTCTTCTGCTCGTCGCTACATCGTATATCATCGCACACACACACACAAACGTACATAGAGAGTCAGCCTACTGTCTCCTTTGTTCTATGGCCACCATAACAACAAAAATAGGGAATTATAAACAAAACTAGCCTATCGAGATTTATTCTAAAGTCGATTGGTCGTTCGACTGAAGTGCACTTTCTACGGCAGAGCCGGGTTCGTTATTGTGCGCGCAAGGGGCAGGCCGCCTCCTAATCTAAGAGCGAAGCACGGTCTAATTCCTTTTGTTAAACCCATGTTCAGGATATTTCATATAATGTGAATCACTTACCATGATGGGTGGGGCTGGAGACATTTTGGACATATGCCTATAATTAAATGTTTCAACTACTACTGGCTTCTACCGTAGGCTAGGGCGGAGGAGGAGAGAGGGCAAAAGCAACGGAAAGGGAAAGGAGCGGACCTGACATCAAATGGGTATATGTCAATATGTTCCAGTTTCTCCTGTAGTTCAGCTCATTTACAAACAGAAGAAAAAGGCAGAAAAAAAACCTCTGGGTGAGGAGGCGCAAACCGGGGGACGGGAGGAGAAGAAAACGCAGCAATATAACAAGCTACGTATACATTGATTCATTGTTAGAGATGTCCAATGTATTGTATTTTCAGCACGACAACTTAATGTCGTGCACACCGGTGCATGGACGAGCAACTGGTGACAGAGGTGCTTGAGGGCAACTCATGCTATCCATGTTGTTTTGTTAGATTATACCCATAATCCTATTTATAAATTAACTTGCCTAAAAAAGTCTTCAAGAAGGACAAAGAAGAGAAGAGGAAACGCAGATGTGGGAGAAAACAGAGCTCTTTTTATGAGACAAAACCTTTTCTGTTTTTTCTAAATTTGAGTTTTTTTTACAGCATACATATATTCACCGATACTTATAAGAAGCGGCCATATACCTGAAGGCGTGGCCATTACGCTTCTGAAAATAAATAACATTTGACCTTTATGAGACAAACTCACGTCGATAGATTTTCATGCAATTACATGAACCGCGTCTGCCAGTAGGAGAAATAACACAGGAGAGAAGAGACCCTGACAAGGGTTGACGTCAGGTACTTTCGCGTTTCAAATGTCTCATTAGCTTACTCTGCTATCACGCGGTCCGCGTTTATAAATGGAGAACAGTCCTCATGAAAAGAGTATTGATGTCATATATGTTCCGCGGTAGACGTGTGTAAAACAGCTCTCGCAAGATCAAGGCGTATGGAGAATAACTACTGGCAGTCATCGTATGAGATGATAGCATACAGTCATACTATATACGTCAGCTAATGATAGCCACATATACCTTTGGTATAGCAGTGCATAGGTCAGGCTTTGTGGTTTCATATATTGCTGGAACATATAAAATGTATATCAACTGTTGGTATATGATACTATTCTATAAGACAGCCAAGCTTCGCGTTTTATTTTGGCTGAGCCCCTCCGCCTGCGACTATGGTCATCACAGCCTGCATTTGTTCTTTGGATCACTCCTGTCTGAGTCAAATACTAGGTGGAGCCAAGGCCCCAGACCCCTTTTTGCTAGGGCCTTCACCCCGGTCGCTGATAAAAATATCGAGTGAAAATCATGTGGCAAGGCTTTCCTTTTGTGTATGTAGATATACATACCGTATACAGTATGTATGTCATTAATGGGATGACGTGTATAGTAGTATATGTAGAGAACAATGTCAGAAAAGGCACTTCCACTGCTGATTTTCTGTATTTTGCCCTATTTTTCCTATAATTTCGGAGTAAAGTCTTCAAAAAACATTTTTTTGTCATGCCTCGCCAGCAATTGTCAAGTCTGCTGCGCCGCCTGGTACCGGCGTGTCAGGGCGACGTGTCACTGGCACAACGTGAGCTCGCGTGGTTAAAAGAGCATGTCCAAAAAACCCAGCCACCTGCTTTGCAAACGTCCACACTTGATCGGTACATTGACGAGCGGGTCATTCATCACAAGCCGCTGCAGTACATTCTCGGCACGCAGCCGTTTCTCGATCTCGACATTCTCACAGAACCACCAACACTTATCCCTCGGTAAATAAAAAGCAAGAAGAAAGAAAAAAAGAACAGGGATTGAATACGTGTTTGTACACCCCTATTTATACAATACGAAAGGTGGGAAACAGAGGAATGGGTGAATCGATTAAAGCAGTCGGGATATCTTTTACAAGGAGATCGGATATTGGATATCTGCACCGGAACGGGATGCATTGCGCTGGCGCTGAAAGCCAAGACCGCCGTCGACGTGTCGGATGAGGCAGTTGCGCTCGCGCGCCGAAACGCAGCGAGACACAACCAAGTGCTTTCGGTCTTAAAACGCGACGTATTCGACGACAGCATGGCCGCTCTTGTGGCCGACCATGACGTCGTGGTCGCGAATCCGCCTTACATCACCCGAGACCAATACCAAACGCTGGACTTGGACGTCAAGCACTGGGAAGACATCCGCGCCTTGGTGGCTGACCAGGAAGGCCTGGCCGTGCACCATCGCATTATCGACCTGGCCTTGCAAGCAAAGACCCAAGTGCTTGCGATGGAGATCGGCGGCACAGCCCAAGTGGACCCACTCCGACAGCGACTGAAGAATGATTATGCCGTCCATGTCTGGCAAGACTTGCGCTGCAAGGATCGCCTGGTACTTGCCACGCACCGGAAAATCATGTGAGCCCGATCTTTTTTATTTTTTCTTATTTTTTCTTTTTTTGTGGGCGTATATTGTGATTATAATTATGAAATACTTCACTCGCTTTTCTTCCTTTTTCCTGCATCGCAACCTTCTTTTCTTGTTTCTTGTTTTTTGTTCGTCCTTTTTCCTTTCTCTTACACATCACACACACAACACACACACATTCGCCCACATATATCATGCCAAGACCACTCGTGAAATGGTAAATACCTTTTTTATATTACCTTGGAGTGCTTACTCAGTCTGTAATAAAGGGGCGTGCCGCTCGGCCTCGCCGTCGCCGGCTATTATGCATACCAGAAGCAGAACCAGCCAGCTGTGGGTCACCCCATGCCGTTCAAAACCTCCGAGGACGACGACAGCGAATTCCAAAAGTCTAGACAGGAATGGGCTCAGCGCAACAACGGTATCGGTCTGCGCGATGTTGGGTAAGTATGGGGGTCGCCTAGTTGAATAACCGAGTCTCATTCTTTCTTTCGCCTTCTAGTCGGAGCGGCGGCGGCGTATAGCAGCAGTCTTACAGTCTTTGTGTAGTATATTATTTCAACAAAAAAAAAAGAAAATCAAAAGAACGATTCTCACGGATATCATGCGATAAAATGAACAAAAAAAGATTATGCATCCTGAGCCAGGGGATGTGCGATACCGTACACGGGAGCCTCATTGACTTCATCGTCGGAGCGGTTAAACAGACCCGACCAGTACTTTAAGTTCTGTACGTCCGGAAAGAGCACGCCGCCGTCGTCGACGAGATCCTGGTCTTTTTTAGGGTCAAAAAGCTCATTGGTGAAGTCTTGCTTGTGCGTGTTGAAATAGTCCCATATGCTGTGCGTCTTGTCTTGCGGGTAAAAGCGTGTTCGCTCCCCCTCGCAGTTGAATAAGAACGTGCCAAACTGGCAGGAATACACATGGTAGTGGAGCTTGACGAGCATGTCCTCGTTAAACTCAAACCGGGTCGGCCACTGCCGCAAGAGCTGGTACACGCAGTCGAGGAACTGGTGGAACACCGGGCTCGTCTCACGCTGGTGATAGTTGGACTTGTAAAACTTGTTTTGCATGTCCTTGATGGTGTTGGTGGCCGCATTCCCCGTATGGGCTTGGTTGATGAAATACTTTTCGTTTGAAAGATGGCCGCACCGGTCGGCGAACTTGTGGCCAAACGAGACCCACTCCTTCTCGATCAAGACCTGGAAGCCCTCAAAGGTGCGGTAGTACGGGTCGAGGCACAACTCTGAGATGGAGACGAGCTGCGCGGTGCGGTCCCAGCCGTCCGAGCAGTGGACGAGGACGTGTGAGTTGTAGACGTGCACGTTCTTGACAATCTGCTGCGTGCCTTCGAGGAGCGTCCCGATGTGCTTGAGCCACTTGGAACCCAACAAGCCGGCCCGGTTGACTTGGCCGCCCATATCCGCGCCCTGCATCGCCTCGCACATCTTGGACAGACTGTCGCGCATGACATGGATGTTTTCGATAGCAATGTAGGTCTTGGTGCAGTTGCGGTAGTTTTCCATGTTTTCCGTGCCCGCGCCGCGCGCAACGTTGCCCATCGCGTTGGCCATGGGCCGTGCGTCGACGATCAGGTTGGCAGCGGTGGAGCCATAGACGACCTGACCGGCCGGGTTCGTCGGCACGTTGGAGGCAAAGATGGCTTCGATGAGCTTCTCGTCCTGAATGGAACGCGCCTGCTTGAAGCCAACCATGGGCTGGCTGCTTCGCGTAATGGTGGCCTGCATCTGTGTATAAGTTTCACAAAGGCGCAATTATGAGACAGTATACCATGTTGTACCAATGAAGGTAGGACAGTGCGGGTATCCGTGCTTTGCTGCGATATTTCGCCGCATAGTTGAGAGTGTTGTCACTGATCTTGGTTGGCACGACGAGGGTGCGTGGATAGGTAGGGGAATACTATATGAAGCATAGCAACGAAATATGTATGAGCGCGACGTGGTCGAAGAACACGAGGCAAACATACGGTGTAATCTCGATTGATGGTAGTGAAGCGCCAGGCATCCGTCTTGACCCCGACGCCCATGCGTTCGTATTCATGTAAGGGATCATAGACTTTCCAACCACCGGTGGCGGTCAGCGGAGGTTGTGGTAGATAATTGTATGCATAAAGCTGTTCGATGGAATCTAACCGACAGACACATAAGACAACAAAGGCCTTTATGCTGGTAAGGAATACTTACTGACGCAGGTGAGTTTCTGGACACTGTCGAATACGTCCTGCGCATCGCCTTCCTTCAGCATGGAGAGGGTAATAATGAGGAAGTCGCGACAGCGGATAAAGAGTGGGTGCCTGCCCGACTGAAGCGAGGGTGGCCTCCGTTCGACGGTATGCAGAATAGGATAGGGTATCTACGTCATATGAGCAAAACCACTTTGCTTTGCGACAGTGCCCATTGCATTATACCCAAATCTCGCCCTCGGCATGGCTGAATATTAAATGGTGCACGGTCAGGTGGAGTGTGCCGGTGTAAGTCTCGGGTCCCTTTTCGAGCTGAACATCTTGGACCTTTTCCATAGGTTATGACTGACTTTTTTGGTGTGGACTCTGTATAAGTTACCTGTGTGATTTTGAGCAGATCGATGCGACTGGGATGGTGGTTCATTGACACGAAGAGGGTGGCGGTTCTGCAAATAGATATAGATACAAAAAGGTTATGGACTGTCTATGAACTGTGCGGCAACAGCAGTGTGGAGTCTGCCGAACAAGAAAGGGAATTCTAAAAGAGCAGTCAGCGCCTTTCCCCTTTTATTTCTCCAGTCTCTATTACTATTATGAAACGACGGCACGAGGACACCTCCACTCTCGTCAACGTCCTTCGTCAGAAACCTAAGCCTGATCTCGACACTCAGCAGCAGCTCGGTATGCCTGCCTGAGCAAGGACCCCTCCAACATGCATCTACTCATTGTGTGATCCAGGTCAAGCGACGTTTGCTAAGCTCATGGCAGCTGCCAAAAAGAAACCGGCTTCACCATCGCAGCCGACTGTTTCCTACGAATATTTCAATAGGACGCCCGACCAAACGGAGAGGAGCGTCTGCTATCGATGCAACCGGAATAACGCCACCCACGCCTGCACTCACTGTGAGTTTGTCGTATGCTCCAACTGTATCCATCCTTGCTCAGCTTGCCAGGAACCCTACTGCAGTGGGTGTTCCATCATTGAGTACGTCCACTTGTATTCTCTCTATGTGGTCCCTTCTCTAAACTCTCATATCTTTTCAATTATTAGCTACTCACAATCCTTCGAGCGCGTTATCTGTCACACCTGCCACTATACCTAACACAGTATGATACCATGATTTATAGAGAAGCCTTGTATTATTTTACAGAAAAAGATAAAGAGAGAAAGGGAAAATGCAAAGGAAGAGTAAATGGTATGCCAAAAATGGATCAATATGTGTGCGTGTGTGTGTACGTGTACGTGTGTGTGTCTGTGTCTCGATGGGATTCTATTTTTTGTTTTACTCTTCATCCAGGCTGGTAACGACCTCGCCACGCTCGATACGGTCAGCAGCATCGAGGCCCTTGACGGTCGCGTCGTTGGGACACTTGTCGGGTGCAAAGTGGACAACAAAGTCACCAGGCTTGTAGAAACGCGGGAAGGTGTTGAAGGTGTGATCATCCCTGTCGAGCAAGAAGACGTGCGCTTTGTTCTCCTCGCGCATCATGATCTGCCACATAGCGCTCTGCTCGTAGCCCGAGCCCTTGTTGTACCACTCGGTGAAGCCTTGTACCTCGCGCAAGAATTGCATGCTCCAAGGCGAGTTGCGCAAGAAGAAGACACCGGCGTTCATGGTTGGATCGCGAGTGGGGCGCGACACAATCAGATCGACATCATTGAAGGCTTCAGGGCCGCCGGGGTACCGATCGCGCAGGCTGTCCAGCAGCGAGGTGAGCGACACGTCCTGATTCATCACAACTGCGTCCATGTCCATCCAGAACAGCCACTCGTACTTGGGCAGCACCTTTTCGACCGCGTCGATCTTGCCCCACACTGCCTTGCGTCCGCGCTGCTGCGCAAACTCGGCCGAGCGCGCAATGAAGGCGTGGTTGTGGCGCAAGGCAAAGCGGCGCTTGTTGTCGGCCGCACGCGTCGCGGACGGTTCCATGCAGGCGTCGTAGATGTACGACGACGTCACAAGCGCAATGGACGGGCCATTCGTCTGGAGGCGGCTTTCGGGTAAGGTCTCGTTCGCCAGATCCGGGTCGACGAGGTCGCTCGCTTCTTCGTCGTCATCAAGCGCATCCAGCGGGGGTTGCGCCGTGAAAGCCGACTTGAGTGAGTGGCATACCATGACGGGCTTGAGGTACGTCCAACGCGCGAGATCGGTAAACTCGGCATCCTGCAGCACGTGCGTCACCACGCTGTCTTCGGCGTGCACCGATTCGACATTGTTCTCCCATCGAATGAACCGGTGCGTGTCCTCCTCACCGTCCTCGCGCACAAACAGCGGGATCACCTGTTCCTGCACCTCAGCCGCCGCCTCTGGTTCGAGTGACTGATCCACTGCGTGCTCGACGTTCTGGGCAACCGCATTGTAATAGTTGTACATGTTGGTGAGCAGATGGGGCTGGGAGGTGTTGAAGGCCTGAATCTCCTTTTGTTTCTCCATGACGAGCTTGGCAGCCATAGAGCCAATCACAAATACGTGCTTATCGACTTCGTGACCACCAAAGTTGCCCCAGACGAGGTTGGTCGGCGCATCCGCATTGACGGTGATAGGCGACTCGGTGTTTTCGGAAATGACGCCATTGTCAAGTTCGTGCTTGATGGTGGCGATCTGGGTGAACGTGTTGATATCCTGAACGATCAGGTAATCGTAGGTA
The DNA here is from genome assembly GCA_023630325.1 of Syncephalastrum sp. PYS2702. Taxonomy (NCBI): domain Eukaryota; kingdom Fungi; phylum Mucoromycota; class Mucoromycetes; order Mucorales; family Syncephalastraceae; genus Syncephalastrum; species Syncephalastrum sp. PYS2702. The sequence goes on along the minus strand of JAMAMT010000030.1, from coordinate 66,407 downwards.
ATGCCTTTTTGAGCGAGCGAAGTCTCGACCTAACACATGAGAAAATAAATAAATATGTATGAACAGTGAATGAAATCAAAATGGCGGAGCAACACATACCCACTCGATAACAGTAGCCTGCTCAAAGGGTTTGCCTTTGGCGAGTTCTTCGAGATCGTTCCATTCCATCTTTTCGCCTTCGTACTGGCGACGAAGAGGCGTATCGGACTTGGGCGGACCACCATGGATAAGAAACTTGTAGAGCACGTCGGTGTTGTACCGCATGCATGGCAACAGGTTGTCACGGAGACCAAAGTACTTTTCCCGAATCAAGTTGCGGCGCGACAGTTGATCCGCCGACGAAGCAACGACAACAAGATAAGGATAATGGTTCGAGTCGTTAATCACAACATCATCCTCCGCCTCATCCGCCCACGGATGAGGCAAAGCGTTGTGGTGGCTCGAGTGGGGCGAAATGGCGTTCGCCGCATCCGGTTGCTGTTCTTCCTCGGGTTCAACGTCGAATTCTTCTTGGAGCTCTTCCTCCGTTGTTTCTTGGTCCTGGACGTTTGGAACGTCCATGGAAGGTGGGATATAGGGAGACGGTTCGTTCTCGGGTTGAATGGCATTGGGTGTGGAATCCGGAGAGGTCAGACGGGCGTTGAGGAACAACACAAAACAGATGCCAGCTGCGGCAAGACCGAGCAGTACCCGCTTGTTAGCGCGTGGTCGTCTCGTGGTGGTGCCCGAGTCTGACTTGTACAGCGGCAGATCAACTGGCATCTCAAGATGAGAGTAAAAGAGTGAGGGAGTATGAAACCGGTCTCAGAACACCAAAAAAATGTCGATGGGCGAGTTCAGGGCCGAAAGGGAATTTTTGAAATTGCAGCGGGTTCTCAGGTTTCTAAATATAGTTTGTCTGTTTTCACTGCACATAAACAGTGCAAAGATGAAAACAGCGTCTGGCCAATCTCGGCCCCTTTGTTCCTTTTCTCTTTCTTTTTTTTTTTTTAGATCCATGGCTAGGGTTGGTACTGATGTGGTATTCAGCCTGTCATCTCCTCTTTCTTCTTCGTTTTGGGAAAATAGCAGATGAAACTTTTTTATTCTTGGATCTAGGTAACACATCCCGGTCGGGCTCAGCCTGAGAGTTCCGGTTTGCCCGTTTCCATTTTCTTTTTTGGCATACATGGATAAGTACTAATCATAGAATCAAGCCATTGATCCCGATTCAGACTTCTATACAACGCTGCTCCCTAAGCAGTGCTCTACTGGTTCAATATGTGTGGCAATAATGGCATGGCTGGAGTTTTTGGAATTTGACGAAGCTCGCGATCCTATCATCATAAAAGTCAAGTCGTTATTCACCGTCACACAGTGGACTCTGTGTCCCACTACTTCTTGCGTCCATGCAGAACCAAAGTATATATAACATGGTCACTAGCACAAAAAGTATCATACCGTTAAAGCGCTGCTGGTGGGCGAGACGCTTATGGAACCGCGTTATGGCGCCATACACGGCGGAGCATTTATCTATACGTAACTCACAAGTGACATAGTCATGACTTGCATATATCATAGAAGATCACAGTAAATCATGTGGTCCATCGATGAAGAGGCGGGAATACATGACGCTGGGGAGTCATGTTAGAGAGAAAGTTGCAGTACTTTCTGTGGCATGTCTTAAACACACTTACCTGAGCACGTTCGTGAAGCATTGCCGCTAATAAGCTATATACAGACAAGTCATCAACAAGAGAATATACAGCAAAACAAAGCAATGACAATGTATAATAGCTGTATCTACTTCATTTTGTTGGTGTATGCGAGCAAGAGAAGAGACAGGCGGAATTGGATGTTGCTGATGGTGCGGGCACTCTCTCCCGGCTGCTGTTTATAACCATCCAATGACATGGAGAAGGGAACTTGTCTCGGCCCAGAAGGGTGTCATGACTTGGTGTAATATCACGGTATTTTCGCAATACGCACAACTGAGCAGCGACACAAGCGGTCGTTGGTATTTCATTTTGCACTATTTGCTCTATGTGGTGACGACAGCAGAGACCTTTGAACACCGTGCATTACTGGTGTAGAGGCACTAAATTCATACTCTATTAGCACACACATTTAGAGACAGGAGCCAAAATATTATGTGCAACCATGTAGTCTTGCACTTATTTACACTTGTTCAAGGCTGCATCGTTCGCTAATTAGCGAGTGATGTCGAATATGGGCTTCATGATTATAATTACGCTGCAAAAATGCAAATACATCAAACCAAAGCATAACACGATGCGACAAGCCTGAGCCGGTCATTATGTCTCTTGCAGTGAAGGTAATGTTTGTTTGGCCGGGTACTGTGTCTGGCCGGTATACGTCGCAATCCGTTATTTTTACTTAGAAAGCTTGATAGAATGGATGGATGCATAACGTTTGCAATGTCGCTTTTCCAAGATGAAAATCACTTACACCAAGCAAGGGCATGGACACGGCAAATTTGTACAGCGCCGAAATAATCGAAACATACATGCGCATATTGGTTAAGCAAAGCGGTATATGGATTATTTTTGAACAGTTTTACATTGTTATCTCATTTCCTATAGGTGAGACGGAAGACAGTTGTAGTAGTGTTGAGATTCTATAGGAGCGCATACCGAGTAAGCCAATGGGAACCTAACTTGCTATAAGCAAAATTACTGCCATTTGAAACGGGTTTTAAAATTCATGCACATACAATATCTATTTCATCGGGGCGTCAATCATATGTACCATGATGCATGTTCCCCCTGGCCCCTTTTAAACATGATCGTTTCTCTATCCTCTCTTGCTTCTCTTTTTCTCTCTTTGTCTGCTTTTTTTCCCTTTTCCTCTGCATGACTGACTTGCCTATTCCACCTGATCAAGAAAAGAGAATCGTACGTGCTCTAGATCAGAGGCTCCTGGTCGCCCTTTGCGTCTTTTACTTTACAGACTTTCTCGACCGCGTCAACATTGGATCAGCAAAGTAACGAGGGAGTAATAACTGTATCATCGCCATGTACCTCATATGTGCTTTTATATGTGATATATAAAATTCCCACCATGGCCATTGCTGATGCAGAGTTGAAGGTCTGCCCGATGATCTAAATGCAAGTCCCTCTTTTTGCAGCATTAGATATGCTACAGGTTGCTTACATTCCAAATTATGACAGCTTACTGCCGTACAGATGAGCGTCTCCGTCTCAGCGTTCTACATCACCTACGTACGTTTCCACAAGTACAAGTGCCAGAGTGCGCTATTACATCTGCTCAAGGCCAACGCCATTATGTCTACCAGATTACACTCGAGATACCGTCTAATTTGATGCTGAAGAAATCAAGTGCTACTTTATGGCTCGGAGGGTGTCTATTCGCTTGGGGTATCATTACACTTTGCACTGCATTCGTCACAAATTTTGCTGGTATCTTGGCACTACGTCTGCTTCTCGGGTAAGTCATATCATTTCTAAGATTATAAGGGAAGAGAATGCTCGCTCATGTGATGTACTTCACCTTATTTTATAGCGTGGCGCAAAGTGGATATATGCCTGGCGTGATTTATTTGTTAAGCAAGTACTACAAGGTCGAAGAAACAGGCATTCGGATGGCATGTCTCAATGCAACAGCATTTGCTGCTAGCATTCTGTCGGGACCAATAGCGTATGGTACCATGCTTCTTGATGGCGCGCGTGGTCTTCATGGCTGGCAGTATTTGTTTCTGATTGAAGGTGCATGTACGGCCACTATTGGTATCCTGAGTTTCAGGTGGCTCTTTGACGACATACAACGTGTGAAATGGCTGACGGACGAGCAGAAGCAGTGGCAAATAGTGCGAATGCGCCATGATATAGATGACAACAAATCCGTCGCCTGGTCAGACGTTCGCGCAGCCCTTTTGGATTGGAAGACGTACGCCATGGCATTTATCTACCTCGCAAATGCCATCAGTATCACCAGTCTTCTTGTATTTTCGCCTACTTTAATTGATGGTGAGACTTATAAGGGCTCTATTTCGGCATACTTACCAACATACGTCCTGGCTATTTTCTAGGATTTGGATTCTCACGTCTGACTTCGCTAATCCTCCCAGCGGCACCCAACGCAAGTGCATTTGTTATGGCACTACTCGGCGGATATCTCGTCGATCGTTGCAAGTGCAGAGAGCTGATAATTACCGCTGGCTTCTTTTTGAACGCACTAGGCTGCATGCTCCTTTTGGTGCTAGTTGATTCATGGAGTAGGTGTGGAGCTTCCATTGCGTGTTGTAACAGCAAGCTCAATATGACTCCAGGTCAATACGGGTGTCTCTTCTTGTGTTTAGCCGGTATAGGCTTTCAGTGTAAGACATAACGTCGTTCTATCGACTATTTTGTTGACTAACGACCCACAAAAAGCGCCCGCCATTTTAAGTTGGCCTGGACAAGTGTTTTCTCATCTGACACAGCGCGCCGTGTCCATTGGCGCAGTTATGACTTTGGGCGGGTGTGGTAGCGTCATTGCCTCGTTTCTGTTTCCTGCTACGGATGACCCACGGTATTGTACGTACAGATATGTTACTAATCACAGCCTTTCAATGATCGAAAATAACCCAACTTCTTGCACTATCCGCAGTCAAAGGAAAAAGCATTTGCCTGGCATGCTCTGTCTTCGGATTTGCTTTAACAGGAGTTACCGGGTGGCTATTGAGGCAACAAGGGAGGAAAGAGAAAGAAAAGAAGAAAGAAGAAGTACTCTGATATGGGCACTATGCATCGCTTCACCGAGATATAGTACTGTAGCTTAATATAGTATGTATAGCACTTAATAACTATATACTCTTTTTTCTGCCCTCAGAACCAAGAGCAAAAGAACCTTTACGAAAAGCTAAAAAATCTCTAAATGCTCTTAGCTACCTTAGTCCCAGCCGCTCTACCTTTTGCACCGTCAAGTTTCCCTTGGAAGATTTTCCTCATTTTACTACCTTTGAATGGGGTAAGACTCACTATGGGCGTTTTCCCCCGCAGAGTGTTTAGGCGCGACATATGTTATTTTAGAGACCAAGAAATGCGCGCTCGTCTTTCCAAAAGTATGCATAGACTAACCGGCAAACAATGGCAAACAATGCCACATTAACGTTCTGTGCTTGACGCTCGCAGGGGTCAATATCTATAAGCACATGCATCATTGTATATAGTAATCAGTTCCCATATCAAACATACAGCTCAAATGGTTTGTCCACTATTAACATCCTGCCTCCCGCGTGTGACCATAGTATCTGACATAAAATACTTATCATGAGGGCTCATGACACTATGAAGATCGCCTCTTGGACCTATATATGTATAATGCAAATGGATGTGCTACTGTGCTGTTACAAAATTGATTTAATTAATCGTAAAACTGAACATTGATGCGGTATGATTTTATTCTACGGTGAGTCTTCCAGGTCAAATGGTTGTGCGGTATAGCATTCATTTCTAACTATAGTGCTGATACTCGTTGAGGACAAAGATACCAATGACTGTGCACATGACTAGAGCAAGACATAATGAATATAACAGATGGAGCTCGTTATAATAAGTTTACCTGATAGCATGTCCCAGTGATCGGCTGCGAAGCTCCACAGGTTAACCTCTTTGATCTCCTCGATCTCGTCCAAAAGGAAAGTACGCACGCTGCCGCTTTTAAGGGCCACAACTAGAAGAGAAATCCGCATATGAGCTTTTGATGGTCGCGCCTCGAATCGTAGCCAGACTGTGCTTACAGATAAGATTTCTCTGCCGGGTATCATCAGGCTTTGTTCCATTCCGAAAGTGAACGGCACTAATGGGCTACACAAATAGGCGGAAATGAGTTGAGAGGTCATATTGTTGTGTCTGTGCGTATGGACAAATGACATACCACGGAGCCTAGCTCGCCTTCCTTGGCAGTGATAGCCATCCGCAGTCGCCAATCGAGCGGTAAGCCACGTTTTCGGCGCTCGCGCACATGTCTTTCTTCTTCGTCATCCAAGGTATCTGGGATTGCGACGTCTAACCATTGGTCCACTCGGTTCAGCAATGACGGCACCCGGCGTGGCACATGCTTCGTGTTGGCCGCGCCACGTTTGTAGATATAGATGATGTTGGACTCGGTCCAGACGGCCAGGAGGTTACCCTGGTCATTGACTTCGAGACCTACGATATTACTATCGTGCACCTCATCTTTGAGCCAATAATATTCTTCCTGGTGGACGTCGTCGCTCGTTGGCTCGATATAATCGAGAGTCCAAAATTGCGTCTGCGTGTATGGGAACACAAGCGTTTTTCCTTGGCTAGTGCGTGCTACACAACATAAACGGGCAACACAAAGCGATCTAATCAGTAAAACAAAAGAAGTTTAAATCTTTCAAGAACAGACTTCCTTACCTAGACGAACATTCGGAAGATTGACCTTTAGCTGCTCGGTCTGGTACTGCGACATATCTGAGAAGCCCATATATTCAACAGGCTCGTCGCTGAAGATGAGTTGCTGATTCAAAACGTACACGTGAGTAATACGCTTTTTATGATACCGCTTAAATTATTTTACCTCCCACGTATCGCGCTCGCGTGTCTGCCACGACGACTTGCCGCGAAGCTCAGAGAGCTGCGTGGTGGCGTTATCGGCAATCGTCACATTCATGTGGATCGAGCGATCTGTCTTTTGCAAGTCCAATGAGAGGACACGGAAGGTCTCGTTGCTGCGATCGAATTATTTTTGGGTTGGCAGGTTAGCCAGCAGATGATGGAGTCACTTGGTTTGATGATGATTACACTTACACAGGGGAGAAGATTCTGCACATGACAGATTCCTGGTACTCAGTATTCCTGGGCTGGTGATAGGCTATTGGGAAAATAAAACAACGCGAAGCAAGTTTTTAGCGGATGCCGGTCCAGTGTTTTTCTTTTACTTGGTGCGGGTGACTCACGCTTTATGGGATCGCCAGGCTCACTCGAATTGATGATAACATCGTCGTCGCCAGGCGGAATGGCTGCGGTACGGAATCGATACCAGTCAGGGTCACTGCGAATAAATAACAACAAAGAACAAGAAGCGCGAATGAGAACTTGGAATAGAGTTTGTTTTTTTTTTCTGTATGACGCAAGCTGCATGACTTGGTTCCTGCGGCGGAGAGAACGCATTGTTTACCGTGAATAGATTACGGCGTCTCGCTCAAGCGAAAATGCATGAATCCAGGTGGTGCCTGGCAACTGAACGTCGCGATAGCGAGAGCCGCCCTGGGCTTGATAAGAATAAATGCGAACGTAGTGATGCGGCATTTGATCGTGAACGACGTGGTACATGACAGCAAATTGCATAGATGGGTCGTGTGGTGCTTGGGAGTATTTTGAGGCGACGCCCGGGAGAGTGTGGTCAAAGATTTGTGTCCATTCTTCGTGGTCGCTAACAGATTCTGTTGTTGTTGCGGTTGAGTCGGCTGCGGCTTCTTTTTAGGTAGAGGCAGTTCGTCAACTGACGACATCATCCAGCGAGAGCAAAGAAAATGAAAGAAAAAAAAAAAAGATACGATACCGTTATAGGATTGGTAGGTCACGGCGTTCATGGGTTTTCTCCACTGCAGGAGACGACCTAACCACAACAGAAGAAAGAGACAAGAATCATACGTATGAGTTTGGCGGGGTATAATCACGCGGGGCAAGAGTAAAAGCGAAAAGGCCCAACACTCGAGTTGCTTCCTTTTTTTGGTGGTGTCATAAGTTTCTCTTTTTTTTTTTTTTTACTTGCCAGCAACACCCGTTTTCAGCGGCCCGGTCCCGTGTCTTTTCCCTCCAAAACCGGGCATGGGCGTGTCATAAATTAGAGCGGTGAGGTAAATGTGCTTGTCAGTGGACGACAAGAGGATGGCGTCGGGTTTGAAGGGTAAATGAGCAGGATCGACGGTGGCAATCTTGGCAGGGTGCGGGTAGGGAGTGTCCTGCAGTAGACTAGCCAAGTATATTATGGCCAGGCCACATACCAGAAGGAACGGTGCACGCCATTGCATACTCGTAAAGCTGTTTGTATTATGAGCAACAACAACACAAGACAGGAACCCAAAAAGTGGAGGAGCACGGGCCGCCCGCTAATCATCTGATTTGGCCGATATACGCACACGACATTCAATAAGAGGTCCCTTTCCCTTTTTTTGCCTTAAAACCCAGCCCAGCTCACCTCAATCTTTCAAAAGGTCCTGCTTACTTTTCGTTTTCTTCCCTTCTTTTTCTCTTTTATTCCTTCTTCTCTATTCACAACACTTTGTCTCACTCTATCTCACCTACTCCATCTTATAACTTTGCTTATACACCGACTCTTGGTTGACGATATGACTCACCCACATTCAAACGCGGCGCTGCGGTTGCAGAACCCAACCGATTATCATCTGGCTCACCATCGGCCTGGCGAGTACCCTGATGTCTTTGAAGACTCGCCTTTTCTGCATGACTACGAGGACGTCCCTGGTGGAAACAACGCTGCAGCCTCTGCAGCTGGGATTGCCCACCATCATCATCCGACTGCCAACAGCAAGTTCCCTGCCCATGAAGCTATCATGCAAGGCGCAGGATTTGAAGAATCGCCCTCAGATTATTCTCTCGGTGGCGACCTGTTTGATACCAATGAATTTACCCCTCCACGCTCGACTTCCAACACCGTTTTGCGCCAGCAGCACCAGTGGATGTCCGCGCCACCGCCCTCTGACATGTACGGTGGCCACATGAACCCTGGAGCCTTGCATCTGCAGCAGCCACGAAGCTTGGAAGACGATTATACCATGCAAATGAAGTACGCTTGCATGAAACCCCTCAATTTTTCCCACCCGTATACTCATGTTACCATTTTTTTTCTTAAACTTTGTAGTTTGCAAGTCATGATGGAAAAACGACGACGTCGACGAGAATCTCACAACGCAGGTATGGCTTTTTGACCTGGAACATTTTTTTTCTGTGACCTTATCAGTGTCTCTCTAGTGGAGCGCCGACGAAGAGAAAACATCAATGACCGCATTCAGGAACTGGGAAGTCTGCTGCCGGAGGCCATGCTGGAGGACTGCATGAACACAAATAGCCCGACGAACAATGGCACCAATGGAAACAAACCTAACAAAGGTGCTATCCTCCGCAAATCAGTGGATCACATTCGTCTACTGATGCAGGATGTCGACACCTATCGGCAACGTATTCAGGAGCTTGAAACAGAACTCACCGCCCTCCGGGTTTCTAAAGGCTCATAATTAGTTGGTTCTCTCTCTTATCTTTTGTCTCGCTTATCGCTCTCTGGGCCTTTCTAGCTCTCAGAGACACGTTTTCTTTTGTCTCTCTATTGTTTCCACCTCCAAGCTCCTCCTCCTTCTCCTGTTCCTTCTTCTCCTTCTCCTTTTTCCTTTCTCTCTCTTTTGTCCGTGTAAATATGAAGTAGTTCTCTCTTTTCTCTCTCTCAGAAATCGATATATACATATGCTCCTTTTTTCATTCTTTGCATTCGCACTGTTTACCAAATCAGATCGATCCGCCGCCTACTATTATTATTTCGATTTTTACGTGTGTACCTTTTCCGGCTAATGCTTCCACTGAGCACATAGGAAAAAAAAAAGGAAAAACCCATGACCATCCACATTGTCTCATGCACTTGGATGTGTCGCAGCAACAACAGGTACCAAATACACAGGACGTCATCCTCTTCCGTCCGACGGTCGCCGATAATTGGTATATACTTTAGACTCATTCACCAGAAAAAAAAGAAGTCAGCCAATTTCTCACGAGATAGAGTTGATGTAGATGATCTATAGGTGAGCTCTTCGGAAAAAATAGAGCTCTGCGACACGATTTATATGACAGTAAACTGTCTCTCAAGATATAAAAGTACATACAGCATATATGAGACATTTTTGGAAGTGTGCTGTGGGGAACAAACAAATGAAACCGGATGAAGGGGCGAAAAGAGGGACAAGGATGGGGGAGCGGAGGAGGGGAATCTATATGACAGTGGGTTTGCAGCTTACAGCTTGGCCTCAGCAGCCAGCTCGGTTGACAAGAGATCACCCAGCTCGTTGGCGGCATCCTCGAGACACTGCTTGAGGTGGTGGGTACCGTTAATGTACTGCTTACCCTCGACCTCGAGGTCCTTGACGCTGGCGACGTTGAACTGGAGAGCATTCTTCTTGATCATGTAGGCGATACCAAAGCCGTCATTGACGACCTGGCCCCAACCGTAGCCATCAAAGTGCTCCGAGGACAGCTGCGAGGTGGAGAGGAACCAGTGGGAAGAGTAGGCATAGCTGGGGTCGGTGAAGAGGGAGGGCACGGCCTCACCCTCGGCCAGCGTCTTTTTCAGACCAAACAGGTGGCGATCGACACCGTGGGCATTCACACACTCGGCCATGTTGGCACCCTGGACCTTAACAGCCTTGCGGAAGGCAGCAATCTTCTCCTCGTTCGACAGGTGGGGGTTCTCCATCGCTTCACAGAAGGCAATCGACTCCTCCGTCACGGTACGGGCGGTCTCGGTACGGCCGCGCTGGAACTTGCGGGTCTGGGCCGACTCGTAGGTGGGGCGGTTCTTGCCAAACATCTTGTGGTAGCCGAGCTGGATGACCATCTGGGCAAAACCGTCGGGAGACGACTTGAACTTCTTGATCAGGTCCTTGCCGTAGCGTTGGTAGGCGAGCACGGTCAGCTCGTGGTTACCAATGAGCTTGTCAAAGTTGCGCTCGGCGAGCTGGACAGCGTCCGCGACCTGGTCGTTGACCTTGAAGGCGAGCTCGCTCGGGGCAGGCAGGTCGCTGCGGACCTCCTCGGGGCCATGGTCGACCAGGTTGCGGGCCAAGCTGTCGGTGACATACTCGTTCAGGCGGCAAGTGGCGGTGCCATCCATGCATGAGTGCTCGCCCATGAAACCGGCCTTGCCATTGTCAAAGACGATGAACTGGAGGGGTTTGTCAAAGAAACGGTTGCGACCGTCGCCGTGCCAGCAGGCACGGGAGCCCTCGTCACGCGTCACGGGCTTGGCATCGTCGAGGCAGACGACGAACGACGAGGATTCGATCTTTTCCAAGAGAGCCTTGTTGTCAGGGTGGGCAGCGAGCAGTTGCTCACGGTACTAAGCGTGATAGATAAAACCGGTTTGCATTGAGACGTTTCCATTTCCATAGGTTACCCATCCACAGTTACAAACTTACGTCGGTCCAGTTGTCACGGTTCTCCGAGGTCAAAACACCGATGGGAAGGCCCTTCGAGTGACCAGCTTCGTCGATCACGCGCTGGAACTGGTGCTGCAGCTCGTTGGTGGAAAGCTGGCGGCCGTTGTGGATTGTGTCAATGACATAGAACTTGTTCTTGCGGATCGCCAACACGTGCGAGTTTTGCACAGGGTCAAAAGCAGCTTCAAAGTCGGAAGGCTTCTTGGGAATACGGCAGTTGTTGAACATGTACTTGTACGAGTCCATGCACATGGGCTCGCCCTTGGCATACTCGGGCTCGAGCGTCTTCCTACATGACAAGAAGAATAAAGTCAATTCCGCCATTCTCGTTTCTCCTCTTCCACGGATCGACGTGGTGGAATGCAAAACTTACTCGACAATCTGTCTCTTGAAATCAAGAGCAGCTGTGGTGATGGCGGCCGCGCGCTGGGCGGGGATACGGCGCAGCTTATCATCCTTGTAGTAGAAGAAGTAGCTCACATAAATCACCACGGGGTCGCGGTAGCCCATGTAGGCACCGTCCAACCACCAGTCCTCGAGCCAGTTAATGTTTTGGCTTGCGTGGCGCACCAAGCGGTCCTGAAGGGTGGCACCCACACCCGTGGACTCGAACTCCTTGACAGCCGCCTCCGTCTTCTTGTACTCCTCCTCGCTGACAACGGGGCGGACGCTCTTGAGGTACTTTTGCAGCGTGCCATTCAGGGTGGGCACAGGCAGTTTGGGTAGGTTAGACTGGAAACGAAGCATCGGGCCGGGCGCATTAGGATCTACGGGCGTCTTGGGTCCAGCAGGCGCGGTCGTCGTGCGGGCTGCCGCGGCCGACGCCATCGAGCGACGGGTGGCAGCGAAGCTGGGGGTCTGACAGGTACAATCATAGATACTAAGCACCCAACACAACGTTGATAGCTATGCTCTTTACTTACAGCCAGAGGCGAGAGTCTCGTAACGTTACGAAGTTGAAGGGCACGCAAGGCCATGACAGGTACAAGAAAGAGAACGGGGGAAGAAAGTTGTGGGGAAGCGAGGCAAGGGCTGATGTTTTTTAAGTAAGCCAATTTGTTGGTCCGCCCTTTTTGTCAGCACAATTATGGAACGCCTTATGAATTTTCCCGCTTCTTTGTCTCCTTCTTTAGCACTCGTTTTGTCCACTTGATTCCTTGATATTTCCACTTTTGACTTGCATTGTCGAGGGTGGGAAGTTTTGGCTCACTCAATAAACCCGAACCTTCCCGCATATATAGCCCTTTCGACTCTGATCGCACCCCGAGGGCTATAATTTCTGTGGGGGTACAAGAATTCGTTTCAGATCGCTGGGCGAGATATAAAATAAATGCGCGGGACAAAGTCGCTCCACATGCAAAATTTCAGTCGGGATTTTGATGTCATGACTACCAAATCAGTGTCGTTCGGCATCGGTCAATTTCGTCTTTATCAGCAAATCCCTGCCATCAGCCAACCTTCGCTGACACTTTATTTCTCTCTCACCAGTCAAGAATTTCTTGTACCTGAAACAAAGGGCTGTCAAAACAAACAACTTTCGACTTGCTCTACTCGCTTACGTTTGTATTCCATTCAGTGCGGCATGGATTTACACGACTGTAGCTCTCGACGTCACCCCGGTCTGGAAAAGAATGGCACCCCATCCATCAGCTTTGTGCCATGCATGGGATCGAGGCAATACATCTTTATAATCATCTATATCAGTTCCCGTGACCTCAAGGAATCACCCTTCTATGCAAAAGAGTCGAACTATCGAGGAACACAAAACGCCTTCCTAAACGATTTTCCTTGCACATATTCGCAGGGTATTGTCACCAAACCTGTCTGGGAAACGAAAAGTGGGAGCATTGGAGCCCACGCCGCGCGCGTGAAATCTGGATTGGGCTGCACCAATCATGGCACGCGGAAATGCCAACCATTTTCACCCACGATGTCAAATTGAACATGCGAGCACACACCTGTATTTCTCTGTGCGCACGCCGCTGGTCGTCCTCGTACCTTACCGTGGTGATGTACATTATGTCTCACGCTAGCCTCATGGATGCACCATTTCTTTTCATGGGGTCCACAAGGCTTCCCATCTGTCTTACTTGGCTTGATCACTGGGCCGGAGCTCTCGTTCGAAGAGCTGTCTTCTTTTATTGACGCACGCGCTCTTGCTTCGCCTCTCACTGCGACGCGTCATTCTCAAAAATAGAAGAATGTCTTTTGCTTTCCGTGTTGCCCTTCGTCTTGATCGACGGATGCTAAGAGCAGGTGTGCGATATGGGTGTGCAGATGAGAAAATCGTGACACCGACACCAATTTTGTCGGCCCCCTGATATGGAAACAATAGCTATACAAAGCTGCTTGGCGAATGACAGAAAAAGAAGCCCGGACTGCAACGGAAAAAGTGAATTACTTTTAAATAGTTTGTTCGTTCGTATACGCATCAAATGTATGACAGACAAGGTAGGGCATATTCCATCAGCACTGAATATGATGTGTATATGACCATGTTGACTACGATTTGATCGGTTTGATGGCGATCAACGTTTTAACCCGAAATCAAGTTAGACGGGCCTATCGTCAGTGCGTAATTAGACTGGGCCCCTTCCTCAGATAAAGTCAGCCATGGGGCTGCCATAAACCACCAGCAGTACACGAACCAAGCCTGATATCAATGCAGCAGGCACATAGCTGCTACTTTTTCTCGTGCTGCCCCTTTTATTGCAGCCCTGCTTATCATCATTCGAGAACTTTAGCTCTTAACAGCATAAAAGTATCCAGTATATCATAAACTTTACTCATAAGTGTGGAACGTGCACGGCTTATCGCGTAACCGTGTGCCGACGGTATGGTTGGACATGTCGCCATCTGGACCTGCTATTTGTCAAATAAAATTTTGTGGTTTCTTTCTTCATTTTTACGTTATGGCGCACCACGATGTCAAGATTGCCGTGATTGGCGGCTCCGGTCTCTACAACCTCGATAACTTTGAGGTCATTGAAGAAGTGAACCCTGAGACGGTGAGAAATGCCGAGATTATAACGTGTAAACCTGGCATTGACACTTCCTGAATGTTAGCCCTGGGGCTTCCCGAGCGATAAGATCATTATCGCCAAGTCGCCTCACGGTAGCAAGATTGCGTTCCTGGCTCGCCACGGTCGCGGTCACTACTTGACCCCCACCGAGGTTCCCGTGCGCGCCAACATTGCTGCCCTGAAGCACCTGGGTGTGGAAGCCATTGTGGCCTTCTCTGCGGTGGGTTCCTTGCGCGAGGAGATTCCTCCCTGCGACTTTGTGCTCCCGGACCAGCTGATTGACCGCACCCGTGGCCTGCGTCCTTCCACCTACTTTGGTGAAGGCCTCGTCGCCCACGCCGGCTTTGCCGACCCCTTCCACAAGGGCATCGCTGACTTGGTCGCGGCCCAGGCCCACGTGCTGGAGCATAACTCCAAGATCCACCGCAACAAGACGGCCGTCTGCATGGAGGGCCCTGCCTTCTCGACCCGCGCCGAGTCCCACATGTACCGCTCCTGGGGTGGTGATGTGATCAACATGTCTGCCTTGCCCGAGGCGAAGCTTGCGCGCGAGGCCGAAATCGCGTACCAGATGGTCTGCATGTCCACCGACTATGACTGCTGGCGCGTCGAGGAGGAGGCTGTCACGGTTGAGACGGTCATGCAGAACATGGTCAACAACTCATCCAACGCCAAAACCCTTCTTATGGCTGTCCTCCCTTCGCTCGAGGATGCTGTCGCTAAGGGTACGCTCGAGCCTAGCCTCAAGGGCTCTATGAAGTTCTCCGGTATGACTGCCAAGGAAAAGCGTAACCCTGAAACGGTCCAGAAGCTCGAGTATATCTTGCCCGGTTACTTTTCTTAAAATGTATATTATATTGATTCCACAAAATATATATATGAGATGGCGCAAACTGACAACAAAGGTATAAATAACGAAAAGAAAGGGAAAAAAGGAAAATGAAAAAAGAGAAACGGATGAAGCTAAAAGAGAGATTATACTGTGGTCTACTACTATTATACTTTCTGGGTGTGTAAGAACTATCTATGCGTCGTCTTTAAACAGATGCAGAATGAGAAAATAATGATAATAATGATAATGGTAATGGTAATGGCAATGGCAATGATAAGGATAAAATAAAAAAAAAGTTAGACAGTCAGGACCTTATCGTCCGGCGAGGGAGGTCGCATGCCGCTGCGGGAAGGGAGGGAGGGCATTGGAGGCATTGGGTAAAATGCGTCGTCCCCATCCGCATAAAAGGACGACAGCAAGGAAGGTCGCGATGGCATACTCGAGTGAACAGGTGGACTGGTAGACGGAGGAGAAGTAAGGCTGCAACTTTGCTGCATCATGGCCGTCAATTGGTCCATCGACGCCCAGGACGGAAGCATGGCGTTGCTGGTGTTACTGTGGTTGCTACGCATTTTGATGTGCAGGGTATCAAGGTAATGCTGCTGCTGCTGCTTTGTTATGAAAGCATACAAGTCTTTGTTGTGGAAGGTGGGTGGATGCTGATAGGTAGGGTACTGCGTCTGCTGTTGTGTATGAGGTATATTCGTGCTGGGAAGACCGCAATGCGCAAGGTGCGGTGGACACTCGATACGAGCGGTCTGGAGCAGCGTCAGCTTCTGTCGCTCGGTAAATGCGGGGCATAGCAAGCCGGCACATGTCAACCGCTCCAAGAGGCTCGGTTCAATCTGCACGTATTCTTTGGCGAGATGGGTTTTGAGGGACTCTATCGAGAGCTTGAGCATCTCAAAGATATGGTCGCGGTGGACGGCCGAGATCAGCTGCACTTGATGCCATGGATATTTCGTCAGTACGCTGATGATATTCTCAAAGGGTCGCTCAGCGCACTTGCGAGAGAAGTGGAGCTTGTAGTTCTTGCACACAACCAGGAGCGAATTGATCTCTTCGCGAGTAACGAAGGGCGGACAGCTGTTGCTGTTGCCACCACCAGCCGCGGTAGACATGCTCTTGATGACATCGGTATTGGGCGGGATCGCGGATACACCGCAGAACTGACCGCGCCACTTTGGGAATACGACTGTCAAAAGCTCTTCTTGGGAGCATTCAGTAAGCGTGACCACCCGACCCTTCAGCGGGCGCTGGTTTCGGGTATCAATGGCGCGTCGAAGGTCCATTATGGTGGCAAACTCAACATAGGCATCTGAAAGAGTTTTGCCCGTCGTGCGGTCCATCATTATCTGGGGATGGGACAGTAGTGTGAGTGGAAAGATTTAACTATTGATCATCGATTGACTTACGTGAATGGCCTGGGCGTAGTTGGATAGGCAGGGCAAACGACAATTGCTGAAAAAGTTACGAATATCGTTCTGTGACACGTCCCATGGGATCTGACAGAAATCATGTAAATTAGAGATCGATAAAAAAAAGCTGTATATCCTTACGTTGGTCATTTTCACACAGGGATAATAGGGTGGTGGGACCAAAAGCTGCTGGATGTGGTTCGCGTTCGGTAAAAGATGGGCCGCTTGCTCAATCTGTATACATACGATAGTTGAGTTTTAGCTAGCTGGACCCCTGTCTCATATGATGATCGCGTACCTGGACACACATGGGGCATGTCGAAGACGCGGCGGAAGGAGGCATATGTTGCTGCTGGAACGAAAAGGAAGCCTGACAAGAAGAGCAGATGGGGTGCCCGCAAGCCTGTTGCTGGCTGACCTGATTATGTCGACATGCCATACATAACTGCATCGCTGGCGGTGTGGAAGCAGAGGATCGTCGCCATGCATCCAAAGGCGGAGCGGATTCAAAGTCACTCCCATCGACGCATACAGAATGATGACGCACTGAATGCCAGTCGACAGGTTCGAAGAGTGAATAGGATGTTTTAGTGCTCAACGACGACGAGGGGGTCAAGGGTGTCGGCGGTCGCATGGGCGAAGATTGGTATGGATAGGGTGAATTCGGCGCCTGCTGGTAGTGGTGCCTGGAGTCAGACGGGACAGACAGGGAAGGGGGAGGTGACGATCGTTTGTTGCGGACGTTACGACCGTTGCTGCTGCTCTTGTCGTTCATTGATGTAATGGTATCTCTCCTGTTGCCATAAGGGTTGGCAGCAGTGGTGGGGTGAATGGCGTAATCTGTCAACATAGGAAGAGCGGGCACTAGAAAGATACGAATAGAGTGTGTTAGGCCGAATGAGAAGGAGTGCTGTTTAAACAAAAGCCTACTATGGCATACCTGGATCGTACATGATTGGGATAAGGGCGACAGGAAAGACGTTTCCAACTCGCCTTGGGCTTACTTTATATATGTGTTTTTGCTTTTTTCAGAAGGATTAATCCAAACTGAGGCAAAGGGTAAATGAATAGCGTGCCCGCCTTTTTTATCATGTTTGTGTGTTGCTTCCACGACACATACACATACGAATACAGACATCCCATCCCCACGAACGTACGCACGCACCCTCTACCCCCTTTGTCACATAAACAGAAGAGCGCGCGCTTTTCTATGCTTCCGGAGACTGAGATAACTTCGGATGACTCCTACATTAATTTAATATGTATCTCTTTAAACTCGCTTGATTTGTTTCCTCCCTCGATTCAGTCATCGACTATCCCCTGGCTAGTTGACCGACCCTTGTTCTAGCCCCCTTGAATTTTTATTTCACACATGCACTTCTTTTTTACCCATTATGCTTTTCAGTGCATCATGGCCGATTGTATTGTTAGGTATTTCATTCCTTGTACCTGTGCGCTCACAACAGAAAAAGGAATTACCCTTGACACCCTATCTCTACGTCCGAGCCTTCCAATTTCACTGATGCGTGCCGTAACTAAGATTAGAAAAACCAGGGTTCTTTTTTTCTTGTCAATTCCTATTTTAGGACTTATTAACTGTCTACGTAGCTTTCCAAGCAAGCATAACAGAAAAGCGAGATGTGGGCCCCTTTTGAACCCGTAGAGCTTTGGAATGTTGAGAGAGATAGATGCACTTTCCTCTGTTCTTTTTTTTTTCACTTTTTCATATACATGTACAACTAAACCTTTTTATCGTGGCAGAAGTACACAAAAAAGTATTAGCCACACGGTTTACTTGAAAACCAATGCAAGGTACCGACCTTATTTCAGAATGTTTTGATCCATATAACCCTTCTTTGGTATTTTATTAATACATTTTTCTATTTTTCTCTTTATTACCTTGTCAACACATCTGTTGTTTGCGCATTCTGAGCCAAAATCATGCATTCGTTTATGAAGCACTCGCACACCAAGGATTTACAGTAATCTTTTACTACTATAATGTGCCCATTGATTGTCGTCACGGATGTTATTAGCGTGAATAACAATGATGATATTTGTGTTGTTGCCACAAAGTTTTATTTACTGTTTGTTTGCCTCACTGTTTATACATCCTGTCATTTTAACGTGGCCGCCCACCTTGACATGCATTCAGTAGTCTAGCTGAGACGCACATAGATACCTATATATTTTTGCTTATAAACACTGGACGCATACGCTTGATGTTGCAGATAGTGGCGGGTACCTTTCTCGTGCATGCCTGCGCACCCTACTTTCTGGGTGGTAAACAAGTCATACTTGTGTATACGTAAAAATTTGCGGTAGACCCCGCATCATTGTTGTTTTATCCCACGTTGTTCGGCGACGAGTACTGAATTATACCTTGAGAAGGGAGACAGGATCGGAGGTTCGAGTGCATCATGTGTAGGGAGAGGAATGAAGGGACAAAGGCTTACGCTGATATCGCTCTTCACCTTCGTTTTGGATTTATTTGTTCCTTTCATTTTTGCGTTTCGGCTGTCTGTCATAGCAGCGTATGTATTCGGATGTATTTCACTGCCATCGGCTTTGGATCCCAAGGCAATATACTAATTCATCCTTTGGCTCGCAAAATACCAACTGGAGAATTGAAAACGACTGACAGTAAAAGTTCAAATACTTGTATATGCTCGTCCCAAAGAGATACAGCAGCCTATCATGACAAGGCAAATTTACCTGACTGAATGATAGGCATCAAATTTACGATGATATCATAGTGGCCGGTATATAGTTTACTATTAACTTCCTCTTTTAAAATGCGTATTCCCGGGTCTTTTCAGTGAAGTACATTGAAGAAAAATTGCGTCCATATGTTGTTGAATTATATGTGCGGATGACGAGCAGCTGCCAATGTAGCTTGCTAATCTTGATAGGCTTTTGCTAACATAACGCAGCCTCAAAGCATCATCTCTGCTTCAGTTCTTAGAGTCATGATTTATCCCTTAAAGTGTTTAAAATTTGTTCGTTAGTAAAAAATCTGCAGCATGCCAGATCACCGTCAACAGGAACCATCCCTTATTTCTCTCACGCTTGCAGTCCTTATTGGTACTGACGCATAAAAAGGAAAATATAATCGCCATCGATAAGATTAGTCAATATATTCGGCACGATACGAACTCCAACATCAATGAATGCATTTCTTAATATGAAGTTTCTGAAGGGAGCGGTGAAGAAGGCTCGCTCCTATCAAGACATGCTGGAGTGAGAGACCTGTACGTCTGATACTCGAGTGAGGGGTTGATCGCATTAGGTTCGAGCAATGCTACTATGCTACATGTTGCGTGTCATATGCGTGTAAGGACCATGTATTAGTCAGACGTAACATACGAGCTAGGACATGTAGGAAAAGTCGGCTCTAGATGGACTCGAGTTTGTCGAGCTCTACTCAATGCATTTATATGCGTATGCATATGTATTCTGTAATCGTCTCATGAACGAAGTATCGCTCGCTCTTAAGAGCCAAGGGATGTACTTATCACGCTGCTTCGACAATCTTCCAGATTTTATTTTTTTGGGAAGAAGGCTTGTTTAAACTTGCAATAGCGATTATGCGTATTATCCAGAGTGTATGTATGTATGGGTAGTTGATCACATATCCTGCTATCACCTTTATTTTAAATAAGCTCCTGACAAGTTCACCATCACGACAAGTCGTCGCAAGGGGTTAGCATTCTTGGTGACAATGTGGTACAGTTTCCAGTTGTAGTAACAGCAAAACAGCAGGGCGGTCCCGGAAGTAGCAAGGTACGTATATCTGAAATATGTGCGTATGAAAATTACTGTCGCGAAGTGATACGCCTCGCCATCGATACTTCTCTACTGTGGGGGTAAATC
Source organism: Syncephalastrum sp. PYS2702 (assembly GCA_023630325.1). NCBI lineage: Eukaryota > Fungi > Mucoromycota > Mucoromycetes > Mucorales > Syncephalastraceae > Syncephalastrum > Syncephalastrum sp. PYS2702. The sequence continues at coordinate 46,070 of JAMAMT010000030.1, read as the reverse complement.
TGTTACATAATGTGCGGGCAAGTATCTCGGATGTCACGAAAGTTGTGAGGGAGCGGTATACCAGTCGCATAACGTCCAGTAGTCTAGATAGACATATTGGTCAATGCCGGCGTGATTTCAACCAAACGGGAGCGTATGGGCCCGAGCGTCTCTGCAATGCGAAGCGGAATGAAATGTTTGCGGCTACCATATGCACTCTACATCTACTCGAACAAGTAACAAGTGCGCTGCGGCGACGAAACACTTAATATGTATACGAAACACGGTTTATGCATACATGGGCACATATACATGCAGATTGAGAAATTACTGACTTCAACGAATTTATTGATCACTTCGGGCAGTCGTTTACTGCGCGACGATACGCTGAGATGCCACTAATCGATTTGAGGGAGTCTTTCCTAGACTTTTTCTTTTTTTCTTTTTCTTATTTCGTTATGCTTCATATCCTTCAGGGTTCTGAGATGTCCAATATATGTATGTTCCTACATAATTGCACAAGAACCATGACGCTTCCTACCCCGATATGGGTTTGCGTGATGATCCCCAACGCACTCCTGCCGCTCTTGCTGCTGCTGCTCATCCTCCGGATCCGCTGCCAGAATATGTAACGCGTCGTCTTGATTGGTGCTCTCATATTGCCTTCCTCCTCCGTCTTCCTGCGGATAGGGTTGAGTTCGTTGTGAGTGAAAATGCAACCTGCGGCGGTGGCTACGAATGGTTTCCGAAAAAGCGTTTCCTGGACGGCGACTCAGGCTACCCATATTTGCATGGCGCCACCACTGCTTATCGCGCAGCATTAAATTTGAGTTCGGCTGCCGAGGACTCCAGAACGTAGGCTTTGCATGGACCGTCCTTGCTGTGTCGGAAGTGATGGACAGTTCTTGTGTACGGGGTGGGCTGTAGGGCGGGGGTGGAGTATCTGTAATTGAGTCCAGGACCATGTGGGTGTCGTCGTCTAAGAGAACATAATAATCCCCACAACGATGCCAAGTGTCTGTTGCTGGGTGGTGTTCCAGAGTAGCCATATTGTAATAAAAAGTCAAGCAAGGAAGTAAAAGGATACGGGTTTATTATGGATGAGCTTGGATGCTATTTTTTTAAAGTAGGAACATGTTTTTGTTATCATCTTGTTCAAATTTGGATTTCTTCAGCGGCAGCAGCAATGACGACGCGGAACGGGCTCGGAAGACAGGCGTTGATAAAGGCAGCTGGAGTCGTACCCATCGAGTGCGAAGGAAAGCCAACGAAGAAAGCCAAGACGACGACAAAAAGGGAGAGAAGCGTGTAGACGAGGCGGTTACTGAAGGCTTCGTTACCCTCGGGGGCATATTTGAAGGTTGCCTTAGGGAGCAGTTTGCTGGGTGTCAATCCCTTTTTGCCGAAATGCTGGCACACCTGAGTCGCCGTCAACTTGCTTCCCGCCAACACAATCGGAACACCTGTGCCTGGATGCGTCGACGCTCCCACAAAGAACAAGTTGTCGTAACGCCCCGTGGAATCCTTTGTCGACGGTCGGAACCAAAGCACCTGGAGGACGTCATGCGATAAGCCCAGAATCGAACCGCGCCAGAGATTGAACTTCTGTTGCCACACGGTCGGGTCGTTGACAATCTCATTCTCAATGAGGTCAGCAAAGTTCGTGAGGTTAAGGCGACGGTGGAGCACCTCAAGCACCATGGTACGCGCACGCTTCACCAACACCTGATAGTCCACGTCACTGTTGCCGTCCTGCGAACGCATGTATCCGATAGGGACGAGTACAATCACAGAGTCCTTGTCGGCCGGGGCTGCAGAGGGGTCGATACGCGAGGGCACGTTGACGTAGAAGGACGGCTCAGAGGGTAGCGTGTGGTCCTGGAAGATCTCGTCAAAGCTCTCCTTGTAGGCTTCAGCCAGAAAAATATTGTGAACGTCGAGCTGCGGGATCTTTTGCTTCATCGACCAGTAGAATGATATCGAGGACGAGGTCAGCTTCTTGCTCGCCAACGTGGTCGTCACCCAGCGACAGGGTGGCAGTAGCTTGTGATACGCGTACACCAAGTCGGCATTGCACACCACAGCATCAGCATCAATCACCGTGCCGTCCTGGAGTGTCACACCTGTCACCTTGCGGCTCTGGTCCAGCGTATTAATCTTGGCCACTGGCGCCTCATACTTGAATACAGCGCCCGACTGTTGCGCGATCGCCTCAAGCTTTTGCACCACCATATTGAAGCCACCGCGCGGATACCAGATGCCCTCGGCAAATTCGGTGTACTGTAGAAGGCTATATACAGCAGGCGCGTCGTAGGGCGACATGCTACAGAAAGATACAGGGTAAGTAAACCTTGATATTAAAGCGCGGATAGATTTACCCCATATACATAGTCTGGAAAGTGAAAGCCATACGCATCTTCTTGGTCTGGAAATACTTGGCTGCACGTGCGTAGATCTGGTCAAACAGGTGGAGACGTACGATCTCGGGGGCGTACTTAAGCTTGACCATGTCAAAGATGGACTCAAAGTTGCGCTTGATGGCTAAGAAAGTACCACGCTCGTAATGCACATGTGTCTCTCTCATAAAGTCCAGGAATCGGCTAAAACCATCGTCACCTTCGATACGCTCGGCCTCGCGCTTCATACGGGTCAGGTCAGAGCTCAAGTGGATCGAATCACCGTCATCGAAATGGACCTTGTAGTTATTGTCACAACGGATCAGATCCAGGTGATCTTCAATACGCTCATCCAGGTCAGAAAAACATTCTTCAAACAGCTTGGGCATCAGGTATAGGGATGGGCCTTGATCAAAGCGATGACCATTGTGGTGGATAAGCGAGCACCGACCGCCATTGAAGTCGTTCTTCTCCACCACCGTAACGCGGTAGCCTTCGCGTGCCAGACGCGCGGCTGCAGCCGTGCCACCTGCACCGGCGCCAATGACAATGATGTGCTTTTGCTGCGACATGTTTGTTGAGTTGCGAACCAGTAAAGTGTGAAATAGAAGAAATGAAGTTAAAGGAACTGCTGATTGAGATAGATCACTCGACAGGCGTGCATCCTTATAAAGAACGAGCAATTAGCCAACGACTCGATAATGTCCGCTGTTGGTGCACCTGGCAACTGTTGCTTTGAATTTCTTTGTTCTCTTGAACCGATTTTATACCATTTTAAGAAATACACAAGGCACGGGCGATCACTTCAGGGAGCACACTCTCGCCTCTGTACCACTTTACGATTCTCTGATACAGCCCCCGTTGCATACATCTTCTACCAATTATTCAAACGTCACGAAAGTCTGTACATCGACTGGCTTGACTGGCTCTCCTTGTTAATGACAATATCATGAAGGGACTCATTACACGACATATCCATGACAGATATAAAGAGCGCATTTTCCTTGACGCTCTTCCCGTACAAAACCCATCCTTTCCGCAATTCCACTACTCTTTTGTCTCTATTTAATCACTGTCACTCTCTAGCAATCCTTCATACTTTTTCTTAATCTCTCGCTTATTAAGATGCTGACCTATATGGAAGTTCATCTCTACTACACCCTCCCGATTACGGGCCTATTATTTCTGCTCTTACGTCCCTTCCATACCGCGCAAGACCGGCTCAAGTACACATTTTTATGCACGGTTGCCATGCTCACGGCGTCTCCTTGGGATAACTACATTGTATATCATCGTGCATGGTGGTATTGCCCGTCCTGCGTCACTGCAGTGATCGGCTATGTGCCGTTGGAGGAATATATGTTTTTCATTATCATGTCCTTGATGACCGTCGCTTCAACGAACTTGGTCATGCGCTGGCGTCTTCCAAGTGTCTTCATCAAGCCTGATACTCCCGTGGCCCGATCTATGTGTGTCCGCTATATCCCCATCGCTTTCTTCTTGGCACTTGGCGTCCGTGCATGGGTAAAAGCAACTTATTGTCTTTCTGTCATGTACTAACCCACACTCCCCCTTTTTGCCACATAGAATTTGGCTATCCCTGACACCCAGCTTTTCTATGGCGCTTGTATTTTGTGGTATGTCTGCCCTGTTCTGGCTCTACTCTGGTTTGGCGCTGGTGAATACATATGCCGTCGCTGGCAAACGGTGCTGACTTCGATTGTGGTCCCGACCGCCTATCTCTGCTGGGTTGACAAGGTGGCCATCGCTGCCGGCACTTGGCACATCTCTCTTCGTACAAGCACGGGCAAGATGGTGCTACCCAACCTGCCGCTGGAGGAAGCCATGTTCTTCGCTCTTATCAACACGGTGCTGGTGTTTGCCACATGCGCTATCGATCGGGCTCAAGCTATCCTGCACCTGACCAAGTCAAACCGCAGCCGACCTGTGGATCAGCAACAGGAGCAGAAACAAAGCTTTATTCAACAGACGATCGATCTGACGTGGGCATTCTGTCTCTCGGATCAAGCCCTGGATCAGCAGCAGTTAAAAGACATTGACGTCACGTGGCATATCCTCCGTGAAGCATCTTATTCCTTCTACACTGCCTCGGCTGTATTTCCTACGAACGTGCGACAAGACCTGGGCATCCTCTACGGCTTTTGCCGTGCCACAGACGACCTGGCGGATGACGAACAAGTATCACTGGAGAAGCGCAAGGGCCAGCTGAATCTGGTGCGAGAATTCGTTTACGCCATGTTCCGTGGCAAGGCGAACCAAACTGTGGTCATTGACTGGGACGAATTTAGTGAGCTTCCTGCTTCCTGCCTGGCTGCCTTCCGTGCCTTTACACGACTGCGCCCTGCTCTCGAGGTCGATGCGGTGGAGGAATTGCTGGACGGCTATACATGGGACCTTCAACGGCGACCGGTTTTGGACGACCAGGACCTCGTCAAGTACTCAGCATGCGTAGCCAGCAGCGTTGGCGAGATGTGCACCCGCGTGATCTTGTACAACCACGACGCCAAACGCACCGACATGGCAGTGAGCCGGTGGACGCTGGAGCGTGCGCGCGACATGGGTCTTGTTCTGCAGTTCACCAACATTGCGCGGGATATCGTTACCGACAGCCAGCAGCTGCGCCGTTGCTACGTACCGTGCACATGGCTCTCCGCCGACGAATATGACGCAATCTGCCAGGGCAAAGCGAGACAGCACCTGGGAGACACTCGACTGCGCGAGCTAGCACTGCAACTTGTCCAAGTCGCTTCCGATATGGAGAAACGTGGTCGCCGAGGCATTCACCGCTTGCCGAGCGAGTGCCAGGGCGGTGTTCGAGCGGCCTGTGCGGTGTACAGTGCTATCGGCGGAGCTCTACAAAAGGCAAAAGGTTATCCGACACGAGCTCATGTGTCCAAGGCGGGCCGCGCGTGGATCGTGCTCAAGAACATTTACGGCTTTGGCCAGTTCGACCTCTTCCCATTATCCTCACCCGCTACTTCATACAAGCATTCACCTCGCAAGGGTAAACAGCGGGTGTTTGTGCTAGAATAGTTGTCAACTTTTTATTTTGGAACATAAATATATATCCGGAAAAAGAAATTTGTCATTCGGTGGTTTCATTTCTTTGAAAGAACGTTGAGAATCATTCGACCTCATGGTCATCTCTGTTTAAAGCATTACCATAGATAATTTCTCAAATGAGGCTTGTTTGAATTTTTCCCGATTTGCCATTTTACCATTTCTTGCGCTTCCTGAACTTCTTTTTCCTCCCCCGAACTATTTTAGTGCTTATGTGTTACCTTAAAAACCAAAACAGTAGCAGAACGGATCGTCGCAATGGCACTGGATTGGAGAAACACAGACAACCCGCCGCGCTGATTGGAAGACCAGACTTTTCTCCACCTTCTTTTTAACTTCATGCTTTTCCTGGAAAACGCTTTTTCACCTTTCTTGGTATAAATGGGGCACCTTTTTTTTTCCCTCAGCCCCTACTTGCCCCCCATCGTACCGACGAGACCCAACACGTCGCTTCCTTTCTCTTTTTTTCTTACTTTTACCTCTTTATCCTTTTGATGAACTCGGCCTCACCCAGAGCAAATACGACGACCTTACCTTCGATAGCCCATCTATTAAACTCGGATCAACTGCCTGCGTTTAGCCTTTCACCGGCCTCGCCGGCGTTGAGTGGCGAAGATGCTCGTGCGGCAGGTCGATCACCGACGCCTCCACAGCATCCAAAGTCGCCCTATCTACAGACTTACTCCCTTCAGCACAATAACCAGCACCAACACCCGTTGCCTCCATCGCAACACCACGACCCCCATCGTCACGACCGCCGCCTTTCACTCTCACCGTTGCTGTCGCCGGTCGACACCGCATCAACCTATTCACGCTCGCCTTCGCGCTCGCCTGTCCCTCCTATGCTATCTCCTCCCCCTCTGCTCGTGGATGTAGACGATGAAATGCAAGAGTCTTTGCCGCCGCTTCAGGGTTTTGACCCGCCTGCCATTGGTACCGCCAACAGCAAATCGCCACAGCAGCAGCATATCGCACCCTGGAGCACGCAGCAACTGCCATCACCGCCACAGCAGCCTGAGAAGAAGTTGACTGTGCCGGAAGACATGTCGATGCGGCTACCGCCGACGACACAGATCTTGTTGTCACCGTCGGGAAAACCTATCTTGAAAAGACGCCGCGGTCGGCCCCCGACGTCCGCCCGTGAGCCCAATCATCACAGCAACGGAGGTTGGACTTTTTTGACCCCTACTGTCTGGGATGTGAACAGACCGCACGACCCGACTTCATCTCCTATAACTGCTACTACTGCAAGTGACGCAAATTTGCAACATACAGGCAACAGCACGGCCATAGTATCACCACAGCAGAAGCAGCACCACGAGACGGCGATGTCCCATTCTATGGCGGCTTTTACCAGCTCAGATATGGACACTGTGCTCCAAATGCCGCGCAAGAAACGTGGACGGAAACCGAAAAAGCACATTGCTGGCAACTCGTGCTTTGTCTGGAAGGAGCAGCCGCCTAGCTCCCGCAAGTCTACCAAAAGACTCTAAAATTTTTTTTAAGTTTGTGTAAATAGCTTTGTTAACCTCTCTCTTTCTTTTTTCTCTCGCTTCCATCCTTGTCTAGATATATATTGCATATGCCCAATCATTTATTTTTGTAAGATAGTCTACATTCCTTTTAGCCCACTTCCTTCTGTTCTCCCCTCATCTCATTCCACGTTGTTATTATGACATTTGTATTGTATATGCAAGCAAGAAAGTGTATCCGTATCCATGCAAGTAGCCGCGCCTGTATTCACATCAAGCGATGACATGATTGTTCGTTCTACTGTTTTGCGTACCTTCCTTTTTAATGATGTTTAGCGAGACAAGGGGCTGGACGGGACGACGACTGCTCAGGTAGCAAAGATTCTAAAGCGACGTGCGTAGCCTGCGGGAGTCACCAGCAGCATTTTAGTCTCTATTTAAATCAGCCGAACGACGATCCGTTGACGGGATGCGTTGTACGAAAATATCCCCCTCGCCGAGGCATGATCCTTCTTGTTGCAAAAGTATTGTATGCTGGTCTCATTTTATAGTCTCGCACTCTGATTTGTACATTCACCCACAGCTTCTGCCTGCCAAGATTTCCTTCCTGCTCTTCTGCGTCTTGCTCACCGTCCCTTTGCACGACCTATATCGATCTCGTGATCCTTTTCGCTTCCCGTTCTTCGCCGCTGCATAACCGAATATCAGGATTTTTTAAATGGTTGAATGATGTGGGTATGCTTCATTCTATTTGTTCCTTGTTACCTAAATAACCTTCCATGATGTGGTCGGCTTCACGTTATTCGCCGTCTGCTGAGATAAACATCCCATCGCCGTCGTCAACATCTACTCCTTCGTCTGCGGCTCATACGAGCCACAACAGCCGCCTTTCCTCTTCGTCAAACAGCAGCAAACGCAGATCTCGATGTCCCAAATTTTTTGATGATGATGAAAAGAGGCGCAACTTTTTAGAGAGAAATCGACAAGGTCAGCATCGAGTATAAGATCATGTGGGTTATGGATGTTAAAAATGGACGTTTTTGACATTCTACAGCTGCGCTCAAGTGTAGACAACGAAAAAAGCAATGGCTTAACGACTTGCAAGCCAAGGCAGATTTCTTGACAGCAGATAATGAACAACTGCAGATGCATGTATGTGCCCTGAGGGAGGAGATTGTCAATTTGCGAACGCTTCTCTATGCCCACCGAGACTGTTCAGTCACGCGACAGCAACAGCAATTGGACGTGGCAAGGCAACAAGAACAGCAGCAGCAGCAACAACAACAACAACAAAATGCAGTCATGCTATCACCCTCCATGCTAAATCAGAGAATGGATAAAGCTATTATGCCGGACGATGTACTCGGAGGTAGGCCTCTCGATAAAGAATATTATCTGGAAGGCTCACCCATGGCACCCCACGCTCATCAGTTTCTGCAGCCGCAGCAGCCGCAGCAGCCAACAGTGCCCCTTTATTGACACAAGGGGAACAACCAGCGCCGCCGTCTTGGCCGCAGTAGCATAAACCTTTATATTATAGTCTTACCAAGCCACGGATTGGTTTGATTTTGGTGGGGAAGCGGCATGAATCCATTGTATAAATACATACACACGTGCGCGCGCAGAATAAAGACAGACGCCTTCAATAATTATCCATTATCTATTTTACTATTTTTCGTATTCACAGCTTTCACTTGCTTGATGTCATGCCTTGCTCTCGATGAGCTTGCTTTTGACTTTTGTCTTCATCCGAGCCTCGACCTCGTTGTGGCTGGTCTCATCTCCGGTTACGTGCATTGGTACCTGAACACTCAATTCCATCCATCGACGCGACTTGAAAAGGGACTCGTCCCTTTTTCTGATCTGACCCCTCCCCTTGCAGCTACCGATACAACTTGAGGAACAACGAACACGAGCTGGTCTGGTCTCACAAGGCTTTCAAAAAAGCGTGTCGAGGCATCGAATTCAATCACGATGGCTCATGTGAGTCGACAACATTAGCCATATCTCTTAATGATAAAACCCTATATAGCTATCGTGACCGTCTCACGGAGTCGGTGTATTCAAATATTGGATGCAGGCACCGGAAGGCCGACGCTCAAAATCCTCAAAGCACACCCGTAAGAAAGAAGACCCGGCTATGTACTGACAAATAAGTTTTCTCTAACGCGGTACCGTGTCATTTGAAAGATATGCTATCAACAAGGTAACCATGGCTGGGCCAATGACTATCGCCACAGGGGATGATGAAGGCATGGTTAAAGTAAGCTAATTCGATATACGTAAAAAAAAAGTAACCGTGAACTCACATCGTCCTCTTGCGCTGCTGCAGTTATGGGATCTGCGTACCAACAAGGCCGTGCAGCGGTGCTGTGTCCACGACGATTTCATTGCCGATATGATATACCACAGCGACCAAATGACTCTGTTAGTGGCCGGGTAAGTCATTATACTGAATGTGACTCTTCGATTGACTCTACTTTTCACAGTGGTGATGGACGACTCTCCGCCCATGATACCCGTCGTGACCGATCGCCGCTGGCTGTCTCGCGAGCACTCGATGATGAGCTCCTCTCTCTCGCTGTTGTCGAAGTAAGACAATCTTGGTTATTTCTGGCAGCCTGTATTCTCATGCTTCTTGCAGAATGGAAACAAGGTCGTCGCCGGTGCACAAAGTGGAGCGCTCCATCTATGGCAATGGGGCGAGTGGACAAGTCCCGTCCGCCGCTGGCTCGGCCACCCAAGCTCGATCGATACCATGTGTCGGCTTGGTCAAGATAGCCAAACAAGTGTCTGTACAGGCAGTAGCGACGGGCTTTTGCGGCGCGTTTCGCTTTCATCCAGCCAGGTATCATTTGACGGCATCTTAGGTGACCATGGCGAGGATTTACCTATTGAACGTGTGCGCACCAAATCACAGTTGCTGGCCAGCTGCGGTCATGATCTCCGTATCCGTTTCTGGGATCTCTCTGATCAATAACCAACATATCAAGGAATTAATTTGAGGAACAACGATGATGTGCTACGTGTATATTAGCTCACGGATAGGGCATATAATTCTATTTGATAAAAATCATATTATCATGTTATACAGTATGCATTGACATCCCTCTCTTCCACCAGCGTTATGGCTCTAAGCTAGCATTCACGATAAGCCATTGTTTTACCATTATATGTGTACCTCAAGACATTCGAGCATCAGCCAGACTTTTGTTACGCCCAGTTGAGCGTGGGAAAATATCTCACACCACCGAAATCTAATTGTGTCCACCAATTGCGGTACTCTATATCGCCTTCGGCACACTTACGAATTATGTACTATATCTCCCTTCATATGCTGTTTGCTCGATACTCCATCGACATTGGCACATCCACTTCATATAGTTTACAGTTTCTAATGCAAGTGCGTAAAGATATATGGGCATGAGTTAAAGAACAGTCGAGAAACAAAAGTCCCAACTCATTGGATTCTTCTGGCTTCTTTTCCACAGTTACACTAAGCTTATCGTTATCTCTGAAACATACTGGCAGATGGAAATCTTTTGTGGAAAGGGTCACTGAGAATTAGCATGTCCTGGCACAAGTGCAGCACAGCAGAAAGCAATGGAAATAATAGCAAAAAACTTGATTTTTTTTTTTTTTTTGGTTCTAAACAGATAGTTACAGGCTTCTTCCATATTATTCGTTTGCAGTAGCCACGAAGTGTATATATTTAGCCATGTGGCGCGCACAAATGAAGCAGAGGAACCACACGGGTGGAGCGGAAGGACCGATCATTTGAGTTACCGGCATCCTTTTTCATTTCACGGCGTCGCACAACCAAGTTTGAAATCATGGGCACTGACTTAAAAAGAGCCCGATAAACTAAAAACATGCATGCGATGCCCTTGTCCAATATCGCCATAAGTTTCATGAACACACGTGCGCTACAGTCTGCAGCACTGAAGTACGTAAGTTATGCATAGAAAGGGAGCGAATGACGGAAGATAAACCCCAAAAAGGACGCGCGTTCCTGTGCTGCATCCTGTTTTGAGGAAGGCGGCACTGTGGTCATTGCTTTTTTCATCTATTATCCTCTCATTTTAACATAATCCATCTCTGCTTGTCCTGTTTCTGATTATCAACATGATCAGGCGAGTTGTTGGGGTAGTGAATCAGCACCGCCGCTATTGTGGATTCAAGAACGGGAAACTCCGGCCAGACACACGACCTTCCTTTTCCCCCTTGTCAATAATGAGCAACCGTAAGTTGAATATTCTATAAGCATACACATACACATACACATACACGCACACATACATATAAACGCACACATACGCACACGTACTTGCTTATATACTTACACACCGCTTTGCTTATTTGTATACAATAGAACCCTCCGTTACTCTCAACAAGTTTGATCCCAACGATGAGGATCTCTCGAAGCTTCTCGAGAACAATCGCGCATGGGCTGCTCAAGTCACCAAGGAAGCACCCGACTTCTTCAAGCAGAGTAACCAGGGTCAATCGCCCAAGATCCTCTGGATCGGTAAGTTGAACCTTGTTTACTCGCCTACACGTACGTTAATTGATGTCTATATTGAAACCACCAGGCTGCTCGGACTCGCGCGTCCCCGCCGAACAGATCCTGCAGCTCGGTCCTGGTGAAGTCTTTGTGCATCGTAACATTGCCAACGTTGTCACCAACTCGGACTTGAGCTGTCTCTCCGTCGTCCAATACGCCGTTGAGGTCCTCAAGGTTCAGCACATCATTGTCTGCGGTAAGCTAGGATGCAGATGGATAGAAGTCTTCGAGGACTCACAACCGGCCCTCTTTAGGTCACTACAACTGCGGTGGCGTCGCCACTGCCCATGGCCATACCCAGGTCGGTCTGATCGACAACTGGCTCCGCAACATCAAAGATGTCTATCGCCGTAAGCTTGAAATCGATACTTCGAGATATCGCAGACATCTCATCTATAACATTCCTCTAGTCAACAGCAAGGAGCTTCAGGGCATCTCGGACGAGAAGCAGCGCCTGCGCCGTCTCGTCGAGCTGAACGCCATCCACTCGGCCCAGAACGTCAGCAGCAGCACCATTGTCCAAAACGCTTGGAAGAACGGCCAGAAGTTGACCGTCCACGCTTGGGCTCACGACTTGGCTGACGGGTACGTGACACGTTACACGCAGGAGCAAATTGAGCACAGCAGTAACTGTATTTTTTGTATAGTCTGGCCAGACCTTTGGACTGGCGTGTCAGCGACGCCAAGGCCCTCGAGGACATTTATGTCATGTAATATAATGTAGTTTAGATAAAGATAAGGAGCCGGAATGGCCTTGGTGTAAGGCAGTATACATATCTACAGAGTAATTATAAAGGGGAAGTATATATCAGGGATCAGTATATGCAGTGGCGATCAAATACGACGTAGATCTTGAGGCATTCACGCAGAATGTTGGTTGCTTGATGGAGCGGTGGCTATGCGTCGAAAGACATTTACCGTTCAGAGTTTGCAACATGATATGAGCGTCAACCGCTTACCAGTACTTTTTGCTCGGCGATCCATTGCGCGAGCGCGTTCTTGACAGTGTTATCAGGCAGCAATGCAAGTCGGGCAGCATCGGTCATCTGCCGCAACTGTGTCTGCTTGCTTGCAGAAGACGGACCTATGTTTTGCCGTCGCCAGTGGAATGAAAAAGTCGCACCTTGGCCGATGATGGATACCTTCAGAACGGCCTTGGGTTGACCAGTGAGCAGATCTGTGGCTGTAAAGAGACGCAGCGGTGTCACATATGCTCTAGACATAAGGATCATGTTGCTGAGTTGATAGGTGCGCGTCAAGAATCCTTTTATCCCGTTGATCTTCTACATGATGCAATAAAAAAGGAAAAGAGAGCCTCAATATATGTGTGTCGTGCATTTATTGGATATGGCTCGTTTTGTGTTTGGTACATCACATACGTACCCTCTGGACGCGCATGATAGGGACAGGCTCCTCCAGGAGAGAAGGAGGAGTTGTGGTCGGTGCAGTGGTCACAGTCAGGTTGGATGAAGTCAGGTTGGAGCATGCGGACGACCACATTGGCTGCTGCTGAGGTGAGGCTGGTGGCGTCAGCATAGACTGTTGTTCGATCGGCACCGTCATTTGTTTAGCAGGTGTCGGTGGAGGTATTTGCTCTTGCTCGGGCACGGCCGTTAAACCGGACGTAGCAGCTGCACGGTGAGGTTCGGTCGCATTGTTGTAATGATAGCAGCTGTAGTGGGCAGCTGCTTGCTGTCTCTTTTTACTATTATTACTATTTGCACCGAGGCTCGGTGCCGGCGTCGGTGGGGGAGGACAGGAGGGTGGAGGATGTGGCGGTGGTGATCGTGGTGTCGGCAACGGATATGTGTCCATCATGACGGTCGTGTTGATCAAAGGTGTATACGCTTTTTTTCCCGCCTTTTTCTTCTTTCTTTCATTGCTACCGTCGTCAGCCTTAATAGGCGGTAGAGCCTTGTCCATCAAACTCCTCGCGGGGTTCGGGGGTTGATATTCATTTGACAGACGGTCCAGCCGTTCATGCAGATTTTTCGAGCGCTCCAACAGTCTGTAATACCGGTCCAACGGCTGTTGTCGTTCCCTTTCCGATGCCATAGTCATGGATGCGCTGCGTCGCCGTCGGTCATGCTCGGCAGAGTGTTCGGTGTCGGGATAACAAGGGTATCTTTTGTAGCGTTGTAGTTCTCGGATTCGTTTTTGAATAGCTTCAGACATGGCAATTACGCGGGCATATTGCTCTCGATCGTCTTTTGAGTGCAATTGCGTGGCGAGTTCAGAAAGCGAAGCATGATGGATCAAACGTCCTGCGTCGCCCATGGTACGAAAGCTGAAAGAAAGAATGCGGGAAGAAAGAAAGTACAAAAATTCACGCTAAAAAAAGAGTGCGTCTCTATCTGTGCGTTCCCTCTCGCTCTTACTGGCCAATGCAATGTACAAGTATGGACGCCAAAAAAGGGGTGCTTGAACAAAGAAGGAGAGTATCGAAATAGAATATAGAAAAAGAAGCAGTCATGAGGTCCCCTTTTTTACTGGCTTGCTCCAACTTTATCACATAAGAAAGAAAAATGGGTATATGCGGTATGAGACAAAAACCGCTGAATTCTCGCCGTAGTAATGAAACGTCAACTTGTCGTGATAAATGAGTCCATGTCCCTTTCATCTCGCGAGCGTACAATTAATTATACAGATTATGTACCTTTCATACTTGAGTGTGTTCTCCTTTCTGGGCACCGCATCTGCAGTACTTGCAGAGAAGAAGCGGAATGGGAAGAGAGGGAAAGAAGAAGATATAGATCTGTACGCAATACACTACATCACTGATTCTATCTATGATATTCCTTCACGTACATACATACATGCACATATATACACAAACGCTACATAAACGAGCTGTCAACGAAACAAGTGGTAAAAATGTGAAAATGTGAATGATACGTTCATACACACGGGGAAGGAGTCTTTACATCCGGATACGTTCACAGTACACGTACGTAAACATACGTAGTTAAATATGAGTGTTTATAGTAGTATTGCATACAGCCGTCTGAAAGTTTGACTGCATTCTCTTACGCACGTACAAGAGCTCTCTACAGCTATGGAGTCAAGCTCGACTGCCGTTTCTAAAACCCTGACGATCACACCTATACTATAAGCAGCCATGATGCTGATTGATGACGATAATGATTCACCTGCAGGAGCACGGTGGGTCGCGTCACAACTTAACCTTTTTTTCCTTCCGTTTTGTTCTTTTTTCCATTCCGCGCCGTTTGCGGCCATTCGGACATTCTGATGATACTAGGCAGCTTATAAACAAAAAATGCATACACATACATTACATACATCAAACTACATCCATGAAGCACTCCTTCAGAAGTAGCTGCGTAATATGTGGACAGATTGGGGGGTCGGTCGACATTGAATGATATTCTTCTGCTGGCTCGTGCACTTTTTGACGGCTTCCATTTTAAACATCGAACCCCGAGCACTCTGCGCCTTCGTTACCCTCCACTCGGTCACGATTGCAACATGGGGCAGCACTTCACGCATGCGATCGAAACTCAGCCCAAATTGTTATTTCACCCGTGGAGCAAAAAGAAGCAAGGGTCCACCTTCAGTCGTATATGTGTTTCCTAATTTATGACTGCATATGTGCCTTGTTGATTTTGGATGACATAATCTATTGTAGACTGTACATATGGTCCTTTTTGATCAGTAAGCAGTTTGTATGTACGTTTTACGCATTGTTCCAAACAGTAATGTGCATGTCTGTGCATTTGCTATCTTTGGTGATTAAGGCGCAACGATAAAATAAAAGGCTTGTATTAATGATATGTACAACACAACATATGTATTAGTAGACGGGAAAATATCAAGGAAAAAGGCAAGAGATGATGAGTACATAGAGACCATACGAATTACAGCGTGAAATGAGAAAGAAGACAATAAAGAAGAAAGTGAGTGAGAAAGTGAGTGAGAAAGTGAGTGAGAAAAAGTGAGTGAGAAATAGGTAATAAAAAGCATAGGAGGAGAATGTAGTAGATGGTGCGTACTGGGTGAATAATGAATTGCAGAATGCCATATGAGTGCCAAGAATGGATGCGAGACTGGTAGGTCATAAACGAATAATAATCAGAATAGAAAGGAAGGTATCAGATGGAAAAGAAGGCAGGTTATCGTCCATGCCTGGGTGGTCTTTTAAAAGACAATGTCGAAAAACGAAGGGTGCTGGGTAGCCGGAGCGGCATGAGTAGGTGAAAAGTAGGATGCCTGCTTGTGCTGCTGCTGATTGTGGTGGTGGGGATGCTGATGGTCGTACTGCTGTCGCTGTCGCTGTTGCTGCTGTTGCTGAGAGACGTTTCCAACCATGGCATTGTGCTGATCGTAGTACAAAGGCGGAGGCAAGATGGGTTTGTCAAACGAGTGGGCATAGTCAAAGGCGATGCCGCTGTCCCGTCGCCAAGGCATCATGGGCTGCGCCATTGCTTGATGCTGATTCTGGCTTTCAATGCGCTGATACTGATACACAGGGGAGTAGAAGGACGACGAAGGATCGACAGGTGACGCTGCCGCAAGGGATGGGACAGGAGAGGGCGGTACTTCCAGGATATCAGGCAACGATTTGCCCTGCGAAGAAGATCCAGACCACGAAAGCGAGATGGGCGGCGAACTGGGAACAGAGGCAGTAGGTGTCTGGGGACTGCAAAGTGCAGTGGACGACGTCGAAGAGGATGAGTAGCGACGTACATCCACATTGGGAGTCGTCGAGGAGGTCTTGTTGGCAGGTGTAGCGCTCGTCGTGGTATTGGTTTCGGCGTGGCCGCGTTTGACCTCAGCTACTTCGAATGGGCGCCATTGCAGCATCGGGCGTTTCGGTGTCGATCCGTGTGCAAGTTTCTGGTGCTTCGTCAACACAGTTTTCCTCGCAAAGCTCTTGTTGCATCCTTCTTGTCGACACTTGTAAGGGCGTCGTCCCGTGTGGATGCGCCTATATCACGAAAACGAAGCGATGACATTAGGACCCTGAAATATGCTCTTGCCTTTCATGTATAAGAATAAAAAAAGGGGGCGAGGAGAAGCAATTACAAGAGAGGGAAAAGCGTGCGCTGCGTGCTGAGGAGTAAGGGGTCTGCCCAGAAGGGGTGAGACGTTTCGCCTCGCAATGGCAGATCATTTGGACGCACACCTTTCCCTCACAATTTGATATGCTTCGAGAAAAAACTGTCCCAAAACGAAAAACTCCAAAGCTTACCTGTGACGAGCAAGCGAGCTGCTATCGCTGAAACTCTTGCCGCAGTCGGGCTGCTCGCAGACATGGGGTCGCTCACCCGAGTGAGTCCGGATATGCACCTTGAGGGCTGAGCGCTAAAATAATTAAAATGGTGGGCGTAAGTAATCCAGACATTAAAGAAGCATCTTTCGGGTGAGTGATTCATACCTGGATGAAACTCTTTCCACAACCGTCCTCGTCACACACATATGGTCTTCAAAAGGGAGTCAACGTTAGTCTTGCGGGTAAAACATTAAAATTGTAATAGCGGACGTTACCTTTCGTTCGTGTGGATTCGAAAATGTCTGACAAGATCAGAACGGCGCCCTATGATTTGGGTCAGCCACGCGCCCTTCTGGGTAAAATCCATACAGTTGGTAAACCTACCGAAAACCTTGGAGCAATTGGGAATTGTGCATTGGTGCTGCTTATTTTCGTTCCGTTGGGATTCGACGTTGATTAGCTCGAGAATATCCATTTTGTTTTCGTTTTTATTGTTCCTATTTTCAACTCCGTAAGCTTCCAGCCCCATAATCGACCGTGCTCTTTTATTCCGTACCAGCTTCGTTGGGAGATGAGTTATTTTTTTTTTTGTTGGTTTTTGAGTGTTGTTTTTCTTTGGGCGTTGCGTAGAGTCTGATGGGTCGGCTGCGTTTGCTATTCGGAGTTAGGCCGAGTTGAACTGATCGTACAGTAGATCGAAGTCGTGATTTACAGTTAAAAAGGAAAAGAAAAAAAGTACAGAAACAAGAGTAAAAAATAAAAAAGAGACGCGAAGGACAAAGGCGCGCAATTGTGTTTGCACGAAGGGGAAGAAAAAAAGGTAACTAGTCAGATAGGAAGCTTATTTATATATGGGTCGGTTGAATAGAAGAACAGCAAAATACGAATTACGTCGCATATACCAGACAGGCAGGCGGATGTACAAGATGGTGGACGCGAAAGGTAATGTTGGGGGTGAAGCACTTTAAGGAGGTGTCTGTATGAGTTGATGCGCAAGGAAAAAAAAGAGAAAAAGTTATAAAGCTTGAAGCACCGATCGATATGCAACAGTAGAAAGGCAGCACCAGCAGCAAAGACCGGGGAGCGGATGCAACGTGAGCATGACGCGTCGTGGGTCCGCGTAGATGTATGTGTATGTGGGCCTGGGCGAGTTAATAGTGTTAAAAGAATAAACGCTTCACTCGAACATGTATGGGGGTCGTGGTATATTGGGGGGTGTTCAAATCACTATCACTTTTGCGTGCGAATGATCGGACAGATCGCGGATATTGGAGTTTAATGTCTGTCCGGGCGGAGGAAAGAAGGATTGAGGGAGCAAAAAAGGATCTGCACACATCGTGGCCTAATATTATCCTCTTTTCTACCATGCATTTCGCCTGCACATCAGTGCCCCATGTGCCTGCTTGTTTGACATGCAACTCAGGGCTTACCATTTTCTGCCGTGCATACCGATAATCCTTCTCTATCGCTTATTCTTTTTTCTATGACCCTTCCCCCAAGATAACTTATCCTAGCCCCACTTTCGTCCCTCTAAATGCAGACCTTCGTTTCTTATGGTACACTTGAAAGCCAAACTTGCTTGCCTTTGGTTCATCGAATTTCAAGTCCTGAAAAAGTGAGGACCCTTCTTTTCATAGTCTATTCCTTTTTTGCTCGTCAATTGACAGCTGAGTGCAACAGGACCTTTTAGCTTACTGAACATTTATCCAGTTCACGTGGTCCATATTAACTTCCACTCCATTCATAATAGTTCTGGGTAAGGAATATAACGTAAATGTATAACCGTCACAGGTAATACTTTGTTAGAATGCAGTTCTGCATAAGCTGCATCAAACAGCACGCGCAATCAACAGCGAGGACTAGACGGACTTTCCCCAGAAGCAACTAATAGGATGACCCGTGTTATTCAAAGGAGAATGAATATGAAATGGAGTGCACCATCGTCTTTTTTTGTGCCTCTCTCCTCGTTTCTCCATGAGCGAGCCAGAGTAACTACGGGTCCTGTATTTTAGCGTGTACATAAACTTTTTGGGGCTGTTCGCCTCATCGTCTCCCTTCTTTCCGCTTAGTCTTCTGTGCAGAGGAGTGGATAGAGAAGAAAGAGAGAAAAAAAAAAAAAAAAAGAGGAGCTGCATCAGCGCACAAACATTTGGAAGTCACCCCAACCCCACCCCACCCCCAAAAGTGTGCTAATTCCTCTCCTTCTATCTCCCATAAAGAGTATGAGCAACGACAAAAAGAGGAGCAATGACCGGAAATGGCAATCTTTTATTGACTTTTTCTGTTTGTTTCGCGCCATGCTAATGATCTGGTACGGACCAAGGAAGATGCAAGGTGATAGACGAAAAAGAGCTCTTGTGTATTGTTTCGGTAAGGGATAACACCACATTCGAGAATAAATTGCGAAAAACACACTGGGCCAAAAATGGCAAAAAGTGACATGGATAATGGGTACGGCCTCAAGGATATGGCACAAAAAAAAAAGGATGACGTCCTTCTATATTATAATGCATGCATATGTGGGAGGACAAATTCATAGGTAGGTTTAACTGTGTGTAAGGTGGTCTCGGACTATTTAGGACAATGGTACGTAGATTGTAAAATCAGCAAAAGGTAAGGTACATACACAATGTAACAAGACTCAGGGTTCTTGTGTATCATTGGTGCTTCGCATGTGCATTCACTCGAATGCGCGCATTTGTGTTTATGGGCAACGTATGGATATTATGTGCGTGCGCGCGTGCGCGCCTGCGGTGCTCGCATTGTATGTATAAATGTGCGCGCAGGCGAGCATGCAACAGCATATGGGGACGATGGTGCAAAATTGCATTGTTTGGCGAGCGGCGGGCCTTTCAATACGGACCGCAGCACACCCAAATGGACCGCCTGTTTTAGAGACATATCCGATTATGCTGACCGTATGTGAGTGTCTGATTCGTACTATTCCTCAGGGACAGAAGTATTCCCCCGCGAAGCTCAATGGCTAGGGATGGTGTCTCCGGAAAAAAGGAAGCTTAAACATAAAAGATGGACAAGCCGTTCGTAATATAATAGTGCGGTATGCACCCTTGTCCGTTGCATATCCGTTCATGGATCAATAGACTCTTGATTACACAGATAAAGAGAGAGCAAGACAACTGACATGGTAAATTGCCCATTGAGAGTACCTAACAGAGACTTCGATGGCTACCCCTCATATGCAAATTCATATGATGCATGAAGCACAAGGTTGCTCATTTTATATAAGTGTAGGTATATTAGAAGCATGTTTCTTACATAGATGGAAACGAAGACGCTAGAAGTACGTATGTATTAAGCTACCTTCGCTGGCATAAGGCCTAGTTTACAATGATTATTATTGAGGATAATGAGACGAAAGCGGGATTCTCTGCATATTTGCATACGTCTAGGTGTCGCAATAGATTTAAGCGCCTTGTGCAAAGCGATGCTACATGTGTCTGCGCGCCACCGGTCACAAAGAGAGAACCAACGTGTCAAAATAAGCTCGGCCTTACGTCATTGGGCCAAATTCAACCATGCTCCCCCATATTCCCCTTAGTAAGAAAAGCCAGGGACGCCCAATGATGATCGAAGTGTACACAAAGAGAAGGTTCACTTAGAGCATGTGCGCCTGCGTGCAGATCAGTCCACGTTAATCCCATTTCTTGGCAAGGTATATGGCAATTTATGGTTCCCTCTTTTTTTCCCTGGAGAGAAAAATCTTTTTACAAAGGGAACCACGTAAGCATAAGTCATCACCCCTTTCCATGTACCCACCGTGCCCTCTTTCTCTTTGTCTTGTCTTTATATATCTCAACTCTCTTTACACTTACTCCATTCATGTTCGATCAGTTATGCATCCCTTTGTTTTATTTTTTCAGAAAACAGCAAGGGGTGTTATGATTTGATACAGTTGTTCTTATCTGGATAGCGCCCGCATTACAAACGCAAGACCTGTCATTGGTTATTAGATTTCATTTTTTAGTAAGCGTGTGCTTGTTTGAGCTTCCGTCCCTTCTTTTCTCCAACTTTATGCTACTGTTCTCCGTCACGCCATGCTCCCCAAACTATTCTCCCCCCTCTTTCTCCTTTCAGAGACATGCATGTAGGGGCAAGAAGGAGCGCAAAAATTTTTTTTCGCATCGTCCTTGCTTATTTTACAATTTCCATATCTGTCCACGTCGTCACTATCCAGGGAGAGCCCGAGGAGTAAAAAAAAAAAAAAAAAAAAAAGAATCGGGAAGAGAGAAGCACATTCTGAAATGAGACAGACAGAATATAACAATATGACGTGGATCATGAAAGATGATTCTACCGAGAAGGCCTGCTGGCATCCTAATTGTTATGTTATGTATACAGCTTTTCAGTATAAAGCGGCAAGGAAATGCATGATTGTGGGATATGAAGTGATAAAACTAGAAAACAGCGCCAAAGCCAAAGGTAGCCTTGATCGAGCGCCAGTAGTAACCGGTCCAGTTTCGCTGCGTTAACTCCTCTTCACCGATCGGGACACCGGTTTGCTTGACGTTGAGTTGAACATGATCGCTTCTTTGATCCAAAGTCATGGTGACTGTCGAGTAATGACCTATTATGTACGCGTGTGCAGCATAGGAGATGAGTAAAGGTGGGTTGAGTTAGCAGATTAAAAAAAAAAAAAGAAGGGGAAGCAGGCTATTCCTGATATGATAGGAAATGCGATATGTAAATCTAGATTTTCTTTTCTCTCACCTTCAGGCCATGATTGAAGTCGCCACGACTGCACGATCTTTTGATCCGGAACCTAGTTGACACGGATCGTCAAAAGTGTCTTCCAGATCGAACGAAGAAAAAAATTTACCAGTTCAATAATCTCGCCTCGCACATTGCCGTTGAAGAGTTCGAAAGGACTGTTCTTCTCCTTGGAGATCTTGGCTGGGCCGCGTGTCCAAGCGCACACGCGCTGGGTATCCAGCAAGGTCTCGTAGAGTTCATGAGCGGAGGTCTGGAACTCAACATTTTCCTCGAGGGTGGTGGTGTTGACTTTATTGGACGATTTCGGGGCAGGTGCCGAAGAAGCCGAGGTGGCCACAGCAGCAGGCTCCTTGTTACCAGTGTTGATCGCCGTGCGCTCCTTGGTAACATGTTCTGCACCCTTGTTGGCTGCGGTGCCAAGTTGCGATGGATCGATGTACACATCGGCTCCGTGAGCTGAATATATGAAATGTGAACATGTGAATATAATACTTTTAATTGATCCATTTTCTTTTTTCGCTCGTATCCCTGGATTACCTTTGATGAGAGCCTCAGAAAAGCCAGCAAACTTCTCGCGGAGAATGGGCGTGATCTCCTTTTTGACAACATCTCTCACCGCATCCTTGGCACTATCACTGCCATCAATCGACACGTCAAACTGCACTCATTTAAGAGAAAAAGGAAACCATCGGTCAGCCTTGCATCCATTTACACGTCCAGTTTTTTAGTCTCCTTGACTTTTGTACCCACCACATAATCATCGAAATCAGTGTCGTGAGCGACCTCGGGGACGAGGATTTTACCGGAAGCCGCCTGACCATCCGCCGTCGTTCCTAGTTGCTATGTGAGGAATCTTGTATGCCCAAACAATGCTGCCGCTTACCCTCCCAAGTCAACTTGAGCTGAACGTCGAAAATGGTAATGATCTTGCCTTTGCGCTGGTTGAGATCGACATCGCCTGTGCATTCGTCAACACGCGTGATTCTAGCCTTGTTGCCATTCTTCTCAGCTTCCACTTTAAGGAGCTCCTCGGTGAAGTAGGCCTGTGCCCAGTTGAGGCAGTTTTTGTTCACCCTGTCCGAACGACATGACGTTTTTGAGATTTCGTTTTCCTATACTATTTTAATTCTTCTTTACCAGTGCCTAAATCAATGTGAGGACCTTGAAATGGAACATGAAATTAACTTACCAGTTGTTGACGTTCTTCCAGTTGGACATTGTTCGAAGAGGTAGTTTGGGTCAAGTGCGAGAAGCTTCTGCGGGGGTTCGCGTCTGTGCGGGGTTTTGTGTGCCTTTGCTTGGAAGGCAATGGCAACGCGTAGAAACTCGTGACTTTCAAGATGCACATTTGTACAATACAAATAACAGAACTTACTCGAACATTTTTGCTTCTGGCCAGCAGCAGTTTTACCGCAACCATTATGGCTCTATATAGTGGCAAGCTAGCTTACATAGGATCGACTTTTGGACTAGTATCCCATTGAGAGTAATGTAGTACACGCACATGGTCAGAAAACATGGCAGTGAATATTCCGCTCGGCTACCAGATCCCAGGCTACCAAACTGATTGGAAAGTATTGCTTACAATGAATTAAATCATTGAAGCACTTTGTAGATGCATAATTAGATGGCATTAAGCCCGAAGTGGGAGCGTCATTATTTTGCCAACGTTATTTCATACGCCTCTTCTGCTCTAGATATCTCCCTTTCAATCATATCAGTCGCGCGTGGTTCCAACCCGGCACACATGAGCTTTTGACCGTGCCTGGGGAATATGGCTCGGTCCAACGTTGATCAGACCACTTTACAGTGAATGGTAGAGGGGCGTCTCATGTTTTAAGATGAGAAGTACATTCTGGTCATATGTGGTACACTAATATCACCGTATATGTAATCAAGATTCATGCATATCATCTGTGTCGAGTCAGGATGTGTGATCTCGTAATACTTTGGATTCGACAAAAAAAAAATGATATAAAATGTTTCAATTCATGCACATGAGGTATTTGGATGAGTAATATGCTAAGGTAGGTATATGGTATCTAGTTCATGCTAAGTCCATGCGTGTTAGTCGTGGAAGTAACTGAAGGCTGTTCTTCCTTGATACATCGCAAACCGGCTGTAGTTGGCGACAGAGTTGCTGTGCTTGCCATCTTCGATGTAGGTAATGCTGTCGTTGTTATCGTCGTTCCTGCTGCTGTTGCTGCCTTCGTCTTCTCTTTTTCTGTTTCGTTCCTCTTTGCCTGGTGTTCCGCCCGCTATATTTACACGAAGAAGACAGTGGCATGCAGCAATTAAGCGATTTGTATCACCCACACGATCTGGCTTTTTCTTTTTTTGTTTCCCTCTTACCATTTTTAAATAGGTAGAACTCGCACGGCGTCCAGGCGCCAGCTTCTCCATGCGGCGTCTTGCGGACAATTTGAGTATATGACTGAATTGAGCATGGATTTGAGCATAAATGTCCTTGATGCCCAATAGGTCGACCAGCGATCGTAATGCGGTATTGCTTCGTCGGCGGAAGAATTGTTCTATAGAAGGAAAGAGAGAGAGAGAAAATACACAAAGACGCAGTTAAGTCCCGAGCTGGCTTTATCTTTCAATTTCCCCTGTTTGATGTTACATTACCTTGTGACATGGGCGCCACGCGACGACTGTTGGAGAAGGGCGCGTACGGGATGCGTTCCCGTGTTTCCTTTTCCCGCTGGAAGACAGCGTCAGCCTTTTCCTGCAGGTTGATAGCCATGGAACGAAAGGAGCTGCAGTCGAGAGCCGATATAAGAACCCAAACATGTGTTGATGCACAACAATTCCTTTTTCTTTTTATCCTTTTTTTCGCTCACCTGACGATGAATGGCCAGCAGGATATCAGGTAGACACGGTCTGTCATGAGCATCATAAGCGAGTAGAACCTGGCTTCGCCACGGGCTTGGGCATCACGGAGCTTGAACATGTAGCTCATAATATAGCCGTTTTCATCGTCGCCAAACAGGACAGGGCCGTCTCGACCAGGGCAAAATTCGGTGGTTAGACTACAAACGAGAAAAAGGCAATGTCAGATGACCCGAGGATTATAGATTAAATGACGGTAGAGTAATTCACCTTCGAACACACGCAAGACGGACGGCTTTATAAAGATGAAGCTGCTGTGGTGTCTTTGTGCCAACGTATTGCACAGAAGGATCCTCGTCGTCACATGTGCGCATCATTTTGGCCTCCTGGAGGGTCGCATCCTTTGTGCATAAAACAGTTGGCATTTGGGCGCTGCATGCGGGGCAGGAAGTGGACTGCATAAGTAGGTGTGTTAGCGGGTACACTTGATAGGATAGGATAGGATAGAGTAGAACAGGTTTGCGATAATAGAAATGATTCAATTGCGTATCAATAGAATACCTTTGGGGATCGCTGGAGTGAGGAGAGGGACGGCGGGGAGACCCGAGGCGAAGTGGCGGTGCTCGGGGGTGTCGGAAGGTCGGCTGCGATCGAAGGAGGCAGCGATTCCGTCTGAACCTGTTCAGAGTGTTTGACAGCGAAAGGGCCGGAACTGCCTTGTCTGTCTGTCGTGGCATTCATAGTGTTCATAATGTTCGTAGTATTCGTAGTATGCATGGTATGCGTAGTGTGATGGGTTGCAGGGTTGGAATCGGGAGTGGTGGGCGATGGAGCGTCGTGAATGACCTGAGTGCAGAAGACGACGCTAGGACCGTGCACCTCGCAGAAGTGTAGCAGAGCGATGAGGGCATTCATGGGGACAGGACTAAAGAGGCGTCCGAAAGAGACACACACACTCGTACACACACCCACTCAACTTGTGTGAGAGGCTGTAAGAGAGAGAGAGAGTGAGTGAGATACAGAGGGGAGACTGTGTAGAAAAACGAAAACAAAAAATGATCACGCGCAACCCAAAAGCGGATCGCTTGAAGAACTGCGAACACCAATGACCAGCTCTGCTTGGTTGCACCACCTGTCATCAAAAACGATAAATGCAGCGACATGTCATCCTTGCAGCAATAAGCAATTGAAAAAAAAAAAATATTGTATATGTCCAGGGAGCTCTCCCTTTTCCCTTTTTCTTTCCTTTCTTTGATTTTTGATATTTTCTTTCCTTTTATCTCTCTCGCCTAACTTTTTCTTATACTCTCAACCCCAATGGACATTCAAAATATCTATCTACAGATTCAATTTTATATATAAGTTTCTATACACCTGGGCTTATATCTACATACAGCATAGGAATGCCAGCACCAGCGAAGATAAAATGTTCATCCATTGTCTTTGATTCAATCCTCCATCGAAAAGATCATGTCTTCATCGTCCTTTCCTCCAAGAAAACCCGAGGCATAAGGGGGAACAGTGATCTCTTCGAGTGGACTCAGAGGGACGGGGTACTGCTGGTGCTGCACGGCCATGCGTCGAGGCCAGGGCACCGGCTTCTTGGTAGGCAAACTACCCACCGAAAAATGGCGGAACGATGTCGGGTCAACGCAAGGCATTGTAAATGCCGTAGAGCGGTCAAATGCATAAGAACTCTGAGCCGTCGGACAGGAGGTGGCAGATCGTCGCCCGTGCATGTACTGGCCCTTGCTACTGTAGATAGATTCCCCACCCTCTGCACCACCGTGGAAAGACGAGCCAGCGGAAGTATCGGTCATCTGAGGAATATCCATAGGATGACTTGCGCCGCTATCGTGTAGCTCTTCTTCCTTGTCGCTGATACTGGTCCCGGTCAAAGAGCTGTCACTACTGCTCGTGTTACTGCTACCGTACACCGCATACATATCATGACCAGGCGCCCTCACATCGGGAGACGACATAGGCAAAAGTTGCGCATGCTGCGGCGTGTAGCGGTCTTGGCTGCCCTTACCGTGACTATTGTCACTTCCACAGGATAACTTCGTCATCGTTGCTGACGCAAAGGTATCTCGGTGTGTGGTACTTTGACGCATGGTCTGATCACGACACGCCGTTCTTGGAGAGCGAGACTCGGCTGAGGGCAGACGGACGTTGCCCATCGAAAGAGGTGGATAAGGAGGGTGGGAATAAGTGAAAAGAAGGGAGGGAAGTCTGATCCGCAGCACAAGCCCATTAAATACGCTTTTCCAAAGAAGAGCAAGCCCATGACCTCTCCCAGCGCACCCGATCAGAATTACCAATTGCTACTACGGTCACACAAAATACGTTGTATCGTCAGGCATGACCTGTCTCATTACTGTTGTCGCCATCACTTATTGTTCACGATTCTTCATACCTTGCCCAAGTACCTAGCCATCGATAACAAACAATGCATTGTATGGTAAAGCAAGCTTTGAAAATTACAATTCACGGGAGACAGGTTGTTTCCAACTTGTTTATGTGCCTCTTCAGACCGTGCGCAGGAATAACCTTATTTTATAAACTTGACTTAAACCTGTGTTATCTTATCATACAAGCGCATTATCCAGCTTTCTCGCCTTTACTACATTATCATTTGTATGTGATACAGAAGCACAGAAACTCCATCCTCGCCTATTTTAGCCACATTACGTACAGGCTGTACGTACGGGATATAAGCATGAGACCTGAAATTTATTTAAGACATGCTTCCGCGGTGACGATCGCAAATATGGGTCAGGGCGCATAAATCATGGGATTCATCTCTTTATCAATGCTCTTTCTATATGTGTGCTGACCTCGCCGATGTGCTGGTCATTCTGTGGCACACACGACTTTGACGTATCTCTTTTTTATTTAAAAAAAAATTCGTCGCGTGCAATATGTCGCTCTCCAATTACAGTTCGCCTAATAATAAAGTTAGAATGGATGCTATCGGCATGTGGACAATCCAGTGAGCCGTGGTAAAATGAATGACAACAATACACAGTTGATTGATCAAAGGCATGGAAAAACTCATTCGTCTAACATAGTTTATCCGATATATTTTTTTTTGGTCACCATCTTTCCATCCATAACACTGTCAACCTTCGACTGGAGGCGCCCAATACCTACAGACTCGTTTAGCTTGCTATAGTTTTTACGAAGGTCAGTATTTAAGGCGACGAAGGGCTACACATTGAGGCACCGGCAGATATTATTTGCTGCAGCCTTATCGTACAGGAAATGTAACAAAAAGAGGGGGATGCTACGCACGTAGTTCGACGTATGTGTTTATGAGCAACGAGTAACTTGGCCAAAATATTTGTTTGTTATGTTCTATTAAACTGCTTATTCATCTGCGGGGAGAATAAACTTGGAGTCAAGACGATCGTGCTGCTCATAGCAGACATAGTACCAGAAGAACGATTGGAGATGCCAAGTCCTAGCCTTTCACTCATGTGGTCTGGCTCAAACAAAAGGCGGTCAACCGTTATATATCATTCGTTATCATCCGCATATACTATATTTGCATTTATGGGATCATTATTCAAAACCATTGCTTTTTTTTTCTTTTGTATGTAAGGTACTATGCTCCTGATAAATAGGTACAAGTAATGTGCCAGGTTTCTAAGCTACGTACTTATATCTTATTCAGAAACTACAATAGAAAAAGTCGACACTGCACATATCGCTTGGATGTGTCAATTTTTCAAGTTCCTCCCAGACCAACGAACTGGCCAGCTTTTTGTGTGGCATTTTTGTCATATCGCACCCAATCAACCATGTAAACTTGGACTGTTTCATACAGAAAGCAGTGGACTAGGGATCCACGGGCATGACACGATACGCAAATCTTCAGCGGCCGCTTTCACTGCTATGCATGTGGGGTTCGGGCTTCAAAGAAATAGCGCCGTCTTCCCCATGTGGGTTGCTTTTGCCTTACCCACGATAACTTGTCTTATGGCTGATACGGACCATATAAGCGACTATTCATCCATGTCTTAATAATGTAGTAATAGAATAGAAAGAAAGTGATGTGCTCTGCTTATATCCAGTAGCAAGAAAGAGTAAGAGAGAAGAGGAGGAAAGGGGATCAAGGGCGTATATATTTTTGAGCATCTGGGCATAGAAATTTTGAGTCTCCCGTGGAGACCGGATGGGTATAAAAATTTACCGGCAACCCGTATGCCCAAAAGATGCAACCCCAAAGAAAAAGACTACAAAAGGGTAGATAGGAAATCGTTTATAGAAGTTGAAAGCGGGGGACCTCCTTCTTTTGTGGTATTTTCGAACAAGAAACGATGGCACGGTGGAGGGCACGTCATCATTCGGGGTTTTGTTTTGAGCAGATGGGCCGGCGATTCGCGGAGGGGAGTTGGAGCCTCGTAAAAAAACTTGCCCGACTTGCCCGATTTTTCCCACCTTCTTTGTTGGGTATCCTTCCTTTCAACTGTTGCCATGTTCAGATTGGTCACTAGCAAGCCTTTGGCCAACGTACGTGCCTCATTCCACTCCCATTTCACTTCTACTCACCTCTTTCACAGGTTGCCGCGCGCAATGCCGCCGTCAAGTCCATCCGCGCTCCCGTCGCTACCAACTTTTTCCGTCTCTACAGCACCCCCGCTGGTAAGCGCACAGAACAAGACAACCTATGGTGTAGAACGCGCCATTCATGGATCCTGCTTATAATTAGACACCGAGTACGATGTCGTTGTCATTGGTGGTGGTCCCGGTGGCTACCCCGCCGCCATTAAGGCTGCCCAGCAGGGTCTGAAGGTATGTCAAAAATGTGAATAGATTGGCTCTATTTTCTGGGTAAGCTGACGGGCAGGTGATGTATGGCGTGGTATAGACTGCCTGTATCGAGAAGCGTGGCACCCTGGGTGGTACCTGTCTGAACGTCGGTTGCATCCCCTCCAAGGCCATGTTGAACAACTCGCACATCTACCACGAGACCAAGCACGGCCTCAAGAGCCGTGGTATCGAGGTCGGCGACGTGAAGCTCAACCTCGACGGCATGCACAAGGCCCGCTTGAAGGCTGTCACCGGCCTTACCCGCGGTGTCGAGTTCCTGTTCAAGAAGTACGGCGTCGACTACGTCAAGGGCGCCGGCAAGTTCTTGTCGCCTACCGACATCGAGGTCGCCGGTCTCGACGGTAGCACCTCCGCCATCAAGGCCAAGAACGTCATTATCGCCACCGGTTCCGAGGCCACCCCCATCCCCGGTATTCCCTTCGACGAGAAGCGCATCGTCTCTTCCACGGGTGCTCTTGAGCTCCCCGAGGTCCCCAAGAAGATGGTCGTCATTGGCGCTGGTGTGATTGGTCTCGAGCTGGGCTCGGTCTGGTCGCGTCTCGGCGCTGAGGTCACTGTCGTTGAGTACCTGAACGCCATCGGCGCTGGTATGGACGGTGAGCTCGCCAAGAACTTCCACAAGCTCTTGAGCAAGCAGGGTCTCAAGTTCAAGATGGGCACCAAGGTCAACAACTGTGAGGTCGTCGGTGACAAGGTCAAGGTCGACGTCGAGGCTGCCAAGGGCGGCAAGGCTGAGTCGGTAAGTTGTATTCACATAAAAAGACGCAAGAATCACTCATGCTCATCTTATTTAGCTCGACGCTGATGTCGTCCTTGTCTCCATTGGTCGTCGCCCCTACACCGAGGGTCTCGGTCTCGAGAACATTGGTGTCGAGCTCGACAACCGCGGTCGTGTTGTTGTTGACTCTGAGTTCAAGACCAACGTCCCCAACGTTCGCTGCATTGGTGACGCCACCTTTGGCCCTATGCTTGCCCACAAGGCCGAGGATGAGGGCTTCGCTGTCTCTGAGATGATTGCCACCGGCCACGGTCACGTCAACTACGATGCCATCCCCTCCGTCATCTACACCCACCCCGAGGTCGCCTGGGTTGGTAAGAACGAGCAGGAGCTCAAGGAGGCTGGCGTCAAGTACAAGATTGGCAGCTACCCCTTCGTCGCCAACTCGCGTGCCCGCACCAACGACGACACTGACGGTCTCGTCAAGGTCATCGCCGATGCCGAGACTGACCGTATCCTTGGTGTCCACATCATCGGTCCCAACGCCGGTGAGATGATTGCCGAGGCTGGTCTCGCCATGGAGTATGGCGCTTCCGCCGAGGATGTCGGCCGTACTTGGTATGTCATGAAGCATCTGTGCATTTGATCATTTTGCTAATCTAAAATGTTTATAGCCACGCTCACCCTACCCTGTCCGAAGCCATGAGAGAGGCCTGCTTGATCGCAAGCTTCGGTAACGCCATCAACTTCTAGATAGCCCTTCCATATTGTTTTCCTTCTTTTTTTGTGACATACAGTTTTCATATTGCCCTACTGCATCGGCTTTACTCTTAGTTCGACCCTTGCCTGTATTGCCAGTGATGTACCGTGCTATTGTGAGCATGCGTGTCTTCAGCCTGATTGCTCTCGGAAGACATGCACAACTGATCCATATGAGCAACGCAACATGTTCGGCATGTATGTGTTTAAACTGTATGAGGATAAGAAAGAAGAAATAAGGAAACAACAGATTCAAAGAAGGATATGCGGCTCTTGATTATACAGGTTGGAGAGAAATAGGCAAGAGCAGCAATGGCCTCTTTGTGTGTGTGTGGAGAAATAAATGGGACGGCTTCTGTTGTTGATGAAGTAGGCCAATATAATGGAGGCAAAAGATAATATGAGGGTAAGATAGAAAAGCTGTACTTGTATATCTGCGATGGACTATCGATCTAAAAACAAAACTATTAAGCTATCTATACTGTTTTCTAACTATGAGGATTAAAACAAAATGAATTCAAGTGTTGGGTCATTACGAGAGAAAAGGGTGAAAGTAAACTGTCCGCACTTGGGCAGCGTATAGCTGAATTACTGCGGTTCAACTTCGGACAAGGTATGGCGTCCATCGTTGGGCTGCTCGCAAGTACTGCTGAGCTGCCTTGTGATTGTGGAGACAGGCTGGATGGCTGCTGCTCGACTCCCAAGTGGTATTATAGCTCATAAGCTCGCCGTCTCTCACTGGCGGTTCAGGAGCTTGCTGAGGCGGGAAAATGCGATGCGATTGCTGTTTGCTCATAGAAGTTGAGGCCTTCCTGCTGGTTGCCGTTCGGCACGAGGATGTAGTGAAGGCGCGCTTGACAGCCTTTTGATCATCCCCCGTCTCACGTCCTATGTGTTCAAAAACATGCTCGGAATACCCTCATACGCCGCGAGGATTCCCTATTTACGAACGAAGCCGGCGCGTCTCCGGCGATCTCGTTCCCAAGGGACTGCATATCTTCCTTCTGCGCTGCCGCAGCATGAATTTCATAACATAACCTTTCATGGGCGCCCCGTTCGTTACCAAGGCCAGCAAGTTTTGTATCCTTTTCTTTGACTTTACAACGTCTGTCTGAGTGGCTACACGAGGTGTTACAGATACCCTGAGTGTCTTTCGTAGTACTGCGTTGCCAGTCTGTACATCCGCACCACGATCGGGTGGCAAGTAAAAGAGATGCTCATCCGAGAGAGATGGTGAGATGTTATATGCGAAGCAAGGCGGAAATGAAAGACAAAGGATCGGTAGGCAAAGAGTGATTATAGAGTGAATGATAAACCTAGTGAAAGACGCGGATGCGGACAATGTCACGCGAACAGGACACGTCTTGAACGAGCGGGCTCAGCATTGATAACAAAGAATGGAAGGAAGTATAGCACCAAACAGTGCCTAGACCTCCCCACTTTCGAATGCTGTATTGACTGCTTTCGATGACAATGCCCGAAAAGGAGCGAGCAGCGTGAGTGTGGGTATCGCCTGTCATCATTAGGGTCTGGAAGTTTCTGGATGGTTGGATACACCCCGCCGTGCATCGATAATGAACAACAATCCTCCAGGTCTTTCAGCACTCCACTGCCTATTTCTTATGCAGATAATGAAAGTAAATCAGGAAAAAGGGGCGGGTAAGGATTGTATAGGTGGGAAGAGACAAAGGATGTTTTTGTTATATAGAGTTCTGAAAGTGTAATGCAAACGGGAGGATCGGAGACGATTTTTTTTGTCATGCCGCATTGGAAGGCGAGTTTGAGTTTGCTGTCGGCAGTCGCTGCCGCTTGTCATTTTGGTCACACGTTTTTCTGTTTCTATTTCTTCTCTACTTTCTTTTCTCAATCCCTTCTCCATTTCAACACACACATACACACATAAGCTGTCTCTTTCGGGGTAAGGGACTTGCTTCATTTATACCGCCAGTACATTCGAATCTTACCTTACCTTACCTTGCCGTTGTCAATCTAGTTGCCCGTCTTCAACGCTGGATAAAACTACA
The DNA here is from genome assembly GCA_023630325.1 of Syncephalastrum sp. PYS2702. NCBI lineage: Eukaryota > Fungi > Mucoromycota > Mucoromycetes > Mucorales > Syncephalastraceae > Syncephalastrum > Syncephalastrum sp. PYS2702. The sequence continues at coordinate 13,448 of JAMAMT010000030.1, read as the reverse complement.
GTCTTGCTGCTTTACGCCTCCAACACCATCTTCTCCAAAGCAACAAAAAACAGGAATTCTATACATACCCATAGTTTTAGTCTTCCATTCCTTGTTGCTCCTCACCATCTGCATTTCTTCCAACATCAACATCAACAACAACGAACTACAACAACAAGCTCTTTTTACCAAAATGCTCTTGACTTCCAGTAATTCCACTGCCTCTGTCCATAACGACCGCAGTAGTATTATACCTCTCGAGAATCTACAGCCAAACGAGCCCGAATCGTCTCCAAACAAGTCTGAGGATGTCGTTCCTCTCGACTTGTCCACGTTGACCATGACGAGACACAAAAGGGGTACTCCATCTCATTTTCCAAGGCAACACGTGGATAACTAAATATACAATACATACACATTTCTTTGTTGTAGGCGCCGATGATTGGATTCTGTCGAGTTTTGGAAATTCCCATCCATTCCATGAGCAAGTGTCTGAAGTGCTTTCCATTGTTTCAATGGGCCAGCGCAATATACAGTGCCACGCCTTTGTCCATGAGAACACAGTCTACATGACGCTTCCGGTTGTACATGGTACAAGACCGATATGGGCCCAAAACGAGTTTTATACTTGGTGAGTCATTTGTTTTTTTCTTTGTATGTTCTTTTTAGTTGTTCTTCATGGGTGGGTGGGGTCTTGGCTTCTTTTCCATCATAATGTGGGAGAGCACAAACAGGTTACCATCACACAGAAGGGGTACGAGGGACGATATCTGCTTCCTTCCTTAGCACGACATCACTCGGTATCCGGTTATCTTTTTATACTCCCTCCCTAGCTTCTTCATATCATCAGCGCCTTTCGACCGATGGCTTATGTTTGCTGCACCTCGTTCCCCTTCGGCTCTGCGAAGGCCCGTCTCATGGTGAGCTCTACGTATTTTAACCGTGATATACGATGTTGTCACCCAAACTGCTCTCCTTCATTTTATGGATATGTCTTCTTAGTTCACGTTATGAATACCCCTTCCAACCACCATCATCACCGCCAGCACCATCCCCGCCACCAATCAGCAGTGCCACACTACTGTTTGTTGTTGTCTCGGTATATCACGTTACTCATGCAGGATATTGCTTTTTGTAGCATGACATGCTTGATTGAACTCGCAGAAGAAAAGACAAGCTGCTCTTCCTTGGTGGTCATCGTTGACCCGAAAACCAAGAATAATCTTCAGCGTAAGTAGCCAACCGTTTCTTGCTATCCTAAAGGAATAGACTGACTCATGTCTTTATGTAGTGAATGTCGTGCTGCGTGCACTCATGTATATTGGTTTCCAACTCATTGACTCACGATTGTACAATCAGAATCCCAACTATGTCCTTGCCGGTTACGAAATGTAACCCGATACCACCATCATTTTATGATTATTCCCCCTCCCCAGCCTGCCTTTCTCCTTTATCTCTGCTTTCTGTTCTTTATTTTGCACCGTGCTCGCTCTGACTGCTTTCTGTCTATCAATAAAGCAAGATGTCTTGATACTATATCAATTGTCGTGCCTTTAAAATAAAGCAGCTTTGGTTTCGGATGGCAGGATGACTTACCCCTGACCAGTTAGTTCATCGATGTGTATATGTGTGTGTCACACACACGATGAATGAGCGGGAACGAAAGCTGCAGCCCACCCGATGCGAACGTGTATTCGTGCATATTTACATTACTACTACTGCTTGACATTGCTGACGAATGCTGATACACACGGTCGATGATATATTTTTGAAATGAGAGAGCGTGGTGAGAGATATTTACATGATGACATGATATAGAATGGTGGGCTGACTAGTCGCGAGGGACATTCATCTTGTATGTTTTGCGAACGTGCTCAGCAAAGTCAGTATAACCGCCCACCATCTTGTGTTCACTAGCCGAGCAGCCCTCGTAAATGAAGGGCGAAGTGCGGTGGTGAGTGTTAAATTCCTTATTTAGAATAGAATAAGAAATGAGCCATCGAAACCGCCCTTTTTTAAGGTTATTACCTCTTGCAGTTCCTTTGAACGTTGAGCCCACTGTTGCTTAATGTAGGCGCTGACATCCGACTTGACGTGAGGATGTTTAGCAGAGAGACGATCCGCAACCTCAGTGGCCAGGTGAAAGTAGGAGCACGACAAGAACCCCTCCTAAAATCAATCAGTTCCATCATCGGGTCTGGACTCTGCCGGATAACCTACAATATGATAGCAAGCTGTCTTGGTAGGAATGTCGTCCAAATCAGCCTTGTTGGCTGACGGCAGAAACCAATCGAACCAGCCCATGTCAAACAGAAAAGAGAAAAGCTGCCTTTTTTATTCGTTTATTCGCTGAGCTCACTTTGATTTCCAAAATTGATCATGGCGTGTTGCTTGCCTCACAACGTCCGGTATATAATCTCGCTTTCTTTGTCTCTCTCTTTATCACATCATTGATTGTAAGCCGGCCGAAGTGGGTAGTGATTGAGCAGAATAACCGCCAAGGATAAAAGAATAAAGGGGTAGTCTACGCATCGATTTGGGATGGATGGAGGGGTGCTATAATAGGTTGGTGCTGGGATTTGCATCCATTTTCGATATAAATATGCGGCCCTGCCCCTGTTTTAAAGAGCCCATCTTTCTCTTTCTTTTACTCTCTCTCTCTCTCTCTTTTTTTCACTCTCTTCTCTTTTTCTCTTGCTTCTTTAAACATGCTGCGTTCTCTGTCTATCGCGCTCGTCCTCGTCTTGCTGGCTCTCACGTCGCAGGCTGCCACGCTCAAGCCCGTCTTTGAGAAACGCGCTGGTTTCGGTGACCATGATCCTATCTGCAAAAAGCCCCCGTGCTAAACACTCTCACACACCAACATACATCACAACCACGTCTCTTTTCGAAAGAGGCTTCTTCATACGTATTACTTCCATTCAGTCATTCTTCTTCGTTTAGAACCCGGCAGCAATTGCACACATGCCTTTCGATTATATTTATTTCTGCTATTATAGCCCTATTTCTTTCTCTGCTCTTCCCTCCTCTTTTTCGGTTCTGTGCTGATTGTATACTTATCCTCACCTTTTTTGCTTTCTTGTTTGTCCTCCATTAGCGGTTTTCTTTTCTCTCAATAAAGCAATTCGTCGTGCATCCGAGCAAACCAGATAGAGACTCGCTCATGATTGCTAAACTGACACAGAAACATCTACCCGTACGAAATCGTAGTCCCATGTTGACGGAGAAGAATGGGCGCACTGGCCATCATATTACCATACTGTTTGAGTTTCCGATGGAGTCATTTGGGTGTACATATCCGCTCGAAAATCCGGAAAGAGGGGTCGAGAAAAAGAGGAAATAAAAAGTCTCGTTGACAAGGCAACAGTGCACATGGTGACCATACTATCTCTGTCAAAGAAATGAGAACGAGCCGCACTTTACATATTTGTTTATACCACCAAGCGAATGTTGATCCATATTTAATTATATATTTACGTATATATATATGACGATGATATGTGTGTGTGTATGTGTTTTATCGTATGTACAGGAAAGCAAAGATTTCATTTACGTGCTTCTGTTCGATGAAAGCCGACCGAGCGGCAAATTCTATGTTTACCATTCCAAAGACTTGTTGCCGCACCCACCACCACCGCCCACGGACTGAGCGCCGCATGAGCTTGCTACCATGGAGTGCCGGATGACGGTTTGTTTGGCGCTCAATGCATTATTCAGGACGTGCATGGGCGGTAGTGTCAGATAGACCTGCCCTTCTGCATCGACGTGAACCTTAAACGTTGCCAGGCGGTATTTCTCTTCCTCGCCCGGCACAAGACATTGGCCAGACCCAAGGTCGAAGTTTTTCTTTTTACGATAAAAAATTAATAAAAACGGAGGCCATGTGCAATTTGTGATTTACCTTGTGCATGGGGCACGATACATAGGGCTGCTGATCGGCAGAACCCAGGATTCCCGAGGCAAGAACGAGCGCCCGTTTGTGCGGACACATGTTTTGCGTGGCATACCATTGTTCCTCGGTGCGGAAGATAGCAATCTGAATGTCGTCGCCGACACGGACGACTCTGCCCTCGTCGACGGGGAACATACTTTCATGCCCGACCGAGACTGTCTCTCCTTCCACTTCTTCGACGTCCATAGCGACTTGGGGCATCGGGGGCACCTCCTTGGGCCAGTCTGCGGGCCGGAGCTGCCCTCGCTCAGACACCATATCGATCAAAGTTGGAGCACGACGGGCCAGGCCACGTTCCTCTGTGTCGTCTCGCTCGTTCACAAAGGGAGTCTCAAAATGCTTCCGACGCGTCGGGTCACGCACCACTGTGGTCCACTCGCATTGATATGTACCAATCAGCTGCTGCATGTGCGCCTCGAGCTCATCTGCTATCTTGAGCTCGTCCTCAATCACGACCTTTCGCAGGTATTGTATGCCGCCTTCGAGTTTCTCGAGCCAGCGCGCCGTGCGCGTCAGTCGGTCGGCCGTCATGATATAATACATCAAGAAGCGGTCGAGGTACTTGATGGCCAGTTCCTCCGAGACATCAGCAACGAGGAGCTCAGCATGCTTGGGCTTGGAGCCACCGTTGCCGCACACATAGACATTGTAGCCCTTGTCGGTCGCGATGCATCCAAAATCTTTGCCCTACATAATTTTTTTTTCTGTTGAGTCATGCCTTCTCCTTGAAACAGTTCACGTGCAAGCTTCTTCGTTCCTACCTGGGCCTCAGCACATTCACGGATACAGCCTGAGACTCCACCCTTAAGTTTGTGTGGAGAACGGATACCCTTGTACCTGTTTTCAAGCTAAAAAATAAAATAAAATCAAGGGTCCATGAGATGATTCGTTGCTATTACTGCTGAGAGGTAATGTTTTGAACTTACAGTAATTGCAAAGCCGACCGAGTCCTGCTGGCCATAGCGGCACCAGGATGTGCCGACGCAGCTTTTGACTGCACGCAGGGACTTGCCATAAGCGTGTCCACTATTTCAAAGGATCAGCACTTTGCAATTTTTTCTTCATGGAAGAGAGAGAAACCTTTCGAAGCCGGCTTCAACGAGTTTTTCCCAAATCTGCGGCAGATCCTCCTTGTGGGCGCCCACTAATAATAATAATAATAATTAGGGAGAAAAAAAATGGTGAGAAAAAAAATCAAGGCAAGTCCAAGACAAGAGACGAAATCTTACTGAGGTCCACACGCTGAGCACCTGTGATTTTAGTATACAGGCCGTATTCCTCCGCGACCGAGGCAATGACGGCCAGCTTGTGCGGGGTGATCTCACCGGCGGGAATCCGGGGCACGATGCTGTAGAGGCCACCGCGCTGGATGTTGGCGAGATAGCGGTCATTGGTATCCTGAAGGGGAGCCAGTCCTGGGTTGAGGATATGCTCGTTCCAGAGACTGGCCAGGATGCTCGCGATCGCGGGCTTGCAAACCTCGCAGCTGCCCTGGGTACCGGCATGCTGACTGTAGTCCTGGAACGTCTTGAGCTGCTTGACCTTGCCGATCGTAAAAAGCTCGGCGCGGCTGTACTTGAAGTGCGCGCACAGGCTGTTGGAGACCTTTTGACCCAGCGATTTGAGCTCGACCTCAAAGATTTCCTGGACCTGCGGGAGACAGCCGCCGCAACCTGTGCCTGCCTTGGAGAAGCACTTGACTTGGTTGAGGTTCTCGCATTGCTTGTCGCGGATGACGGAGCGAATATCGCCTTTGGTGACATTGTTACACGAGCAGATCTGAGTGTCGTCAGGTAGGGCGTCGGCGTTGCCGTCTGTTGGCTCTTGCACGCCAAGGATGAGTTCGGACGGGGGTGACTGGAGGCGTTTGGCAGCACGGACGAGCGAGAGGAGCTTGGCGTAGTCGTGTGTGTCGCCGACCTGGATGCCGCCGACGAGCTTTTTGCCGTCCTTTGTGAAGATGTATTTTTTGTAAATGCCGCTAAACGGGTCGCGGTACACGAGCGGTTGGTGCTTGGTTTCATCTGCGAACGGGTCACCGAAACTCGCGACTTGTACGCCGAGTAGCTTGAGTTTGGTCGACATGTCTGCGCCCTTGAAGGCTGCCTTGCGCGCTTGTCGCTTGCGCGTTGTCAGATTGCGTGCAACCACTTCAGCCATGCTATAAACGTATCTAAGTCAAGCCTGTTCGTATGTGTGACTCTTCTCCTTACTCATATCCAGGCGCAACGAGGCCGTAGGTGAAGTCTTTGAACGATGCACATTCGCCAATGGCAAATACATTGTCGACCGATGTCTTCAGTTGCTCATCCACAACGAAACCGCCTCGAGGCGCCGTTGCAATAACGTCGTTGGTCATGGCAAGCGAGTCGCGTGGACGAATGCCAATCGCATAGACGACCATTTGGGTGGGTTCGCACTCGTTGTTGCTGAGGACGCGTGCAGCAGAGACAGGGCCATTGGGCTGGTAAACAAGTTCAGTGGGACAATCACCGATACGCGCCTTGAGGCCGAGCTTTTCGATTTCGGACACGAGCACATTCGAGGCTTCGGTATCCAGTTGACGTGCCATCAGTCGATCCGACCGTTCGTAGATAACGACGTCAGGGATGCCGAGATCTTTGGCTGCCTTGGCTGCTTCGAGTCCCAGCAGGCCTCCGCCCACCACTGCTGCTTGCTGCACGCCTTGCTCTGCCGTCCACCGGATCATGCCGTCCAGGTCTTCGAGCGTGCGGTAAACGAACACACCTTGGGCTGGATTGATTGTTATATTCGGTGGATACGCAGCAGATGAGCCCGTGGCAAGGACACACACGTCATAAGTCAGCCATCCCGCTTGGTTTGATCGCACACACTGGTTTCGCACGTCAATTTCCAGCACAGGGTCACCAAGATACAGTGAGATGCCATGCTCGTCGTACCATGAACGCGGTTGCATCAGTTGTTGCTCCACGCTTCGGTGGCCAAAGTACTGCGTCAAACCAACTCGGTTATACGCCACTAAAGACATTGATGCCTTGAGTATTGTTTTTAAGGCCTATTGACCTGCGTACCTTGGTTCTCCTCGGAGAAGACGCTGATGTGGTAAGTGCGGTCAATATCATAACTGAGCACCTTTTCGATAAACGAAACGGCCACCATGCCGAGTCCAATCACAACAATGTGTTTGGTTTCATGATGGTATGCCTCGGACATAGGCGAGTCCTCTGTATTGGGTGGCATAGTAGTAAAGTGAAAGTGATGATAGTTGTAGACAAGAAAGTGATTAACGTTGTTGGGCGCCTGATATCTGGTTAAAAAATAAAGCTGATACCGGGCTACAGATGCGCTTTGTGTAACTCAAGGAGACAATCATACTTTTCGTCTACCAATGTCATCTCTCTTGTTTGTTAAATTAATAGAGTTAGCGGTAGATCTTGGAGCAGGTGGGGGGGGGGAGCAAACGAGAGCAGGTCGGTCATCTCATTCGCTAATACAAGTAGATGGACTTGGACAGAGATAAGAGACGCGGCACAGTAAAATGTCGGGTCGAATGTTTGTTGACATATTTAGAAAGTTGATAAACCATTCGCTTATCTTTTTTTTTTCTCTCCAATTTTCATACACAGATACAGCTTTGTCTTGAATGATAAGGGATTATGCTTATGATAGGTATTTGTTTGTTGACTTTTTGGGCGTCCATATCAATCTCTTTGAGCCAGCTTCATAATTTTGTTTCGCTTGGCAACTTTATCAAGAATCAATCAACAACCATGCAAAGCAATCCATATACCATAGTATTACTAAGTGATATAACGATAGATCGGCGTTTAATCTTGTCTCTAGATTTACGTAGAAAAAATATACATGAGATATACAATAAGAATGATGATGTTGATGATTATGATAATAATGAGGCCGATAAGAAAGAATGAAGCTTTAGAAATTTAGAAGACAAAGATACGTTCAGATGCAAAGGATTGGCCCAGACACTCGGCGATGAGCGGTTTGCAACTTTGTTCAATCATGGCGTCGGACCCACAGAGCAAAACAACTTTGTCCTGTGCGGTTTCTTGGCTCGTTGCAAATGGGAAGAGATACTCCTGTAGATCAGACAGAGAAAGTCGGCCACGACCGTGTTCCCATGTACTCTCTGGAGGACTTGACAGGATGTATCTAAATCATAAGTGTGAGCATTCTTATCGACAGCACTTTCTTTTCCTGGTATAATGCATACCGAAGATGGAGATGGTCTGGACCCAAATAGGCCTGAAGCGCCTCGAGCTCCTCCGTCAATACTAAATCCTCTAGATGACGTGCGCAGTAGATAAGGGAGACGTATGGCCGCGACGAAGGATCGTCGTGCCGCAAGGCATCCAAGATCTGCCACATGGGCGTGATGCCTGTCCCGCCCGCAATCATTCCAATATGGCGTGCAGATGCATGTGCTCCCTCAATCGTGTAACGGCAGTCTCCAAGGTATTCATACTCTCCGAGCGGGCCTTTGCACTCCACTGTCTCACCGATGCGGACCTTATCAAGGAGCTGCGTGAGCTTGCCACCCGGTTGGCGGTGGTCCGGATAGTAGACCTTGATAAGAAATTCGACGTAGCCAGGGCCGCATTGGCTCGGTGTGTAGGCGCGCATGACACTTTTTGGTTTTTGGGAACTGTCGCGTGCTTCTTCGGGAAGCTTGAGATAGACGTGTTGGCCGACGGGCAGGCCAAACCAAGCTGCATCAAACGTAAAGCGGTAAATCCGGATGGTTGGTGACAAGTACTGCTTGCTTTCCAAGACGAGTTTCTTCCATTGTTTCTGATGTAGGAAGGGTATTTGATCATCGGTTGAAGTCATGCTGCTCCGACTGCTGTTGTTGCCGCTGTTATCCGTACTCGACAAAGCTGGGGTCGAGGCAGGCTCAGAAGCTGATGATGGAGCACCTTCCGCTTCTTGTTCGAGACGACCAATGAGGTAGTCTTCCAACATGGCTTGTGCTTTCGACGAGTGGATGGCGTCAAATTCTTCTGTCGTATCCGTACCGCCTGTGATCAAGATACTCGAAGCGCCACCTGGGTGGTCTTTCAGGAACGGTGTACAGTCGTACACCTTATCATTGACGATAATCCAGCAATCGGTGTCGGACGTGTGCTTCTCAACTTCGGCCATGCTGTATACGGGAAGCGAGGACGTATTCACGGACGACTGCTGTTTCTGAGACACGTCGTCTTCTTCCGCTTTGGCGGGCGGGCTCATCCACCCACCTGGTACAGGCCCAGCTAGCGTCGGGTGAGAGCAATGGAGGGTCAAGTCGGACGGGCTTCGCTCGAGGCGCATTTTCACACGGAACCAGCAATTGTTCATCATGCCCATCAAATTCCATGTCAGCTTCTCGGGCTGGGTGTTTTGCGATTCGTCCCAGGCACGCACAACCATTTCCTGGACGGTGAGCAGGTCGATCCGCGGGATATCCACGTACCACCGGGTCCATGCCCATTGGCGCGATCGCTGATAATAACTCGGACCGCGCACCTCGCCACCAAATAGACCCGCCAAAGTCGCTGGGTCAGGACGCTCGTGCGTGGTGAGTAACCATGTCTCTCCACCGTCGATGGATACCTCGACGCGCGTAATGCGGCGGTTGCCACCTGTATAAGCATATCCGCGCGCGCGATAATGTGTATCCAGGAATCGGCCGTTTTGCATAAGCGGGATGCATTCATCGTGGTCAGGGCTCGAGATAGCGCTATTGATGTTGAGATCGTAAAGCGTATACTCCGGTCTGTGCCACCAGTTTTCTGCGGTCGCTTGTTCGGCGGATTGCACCTGGGTGGGCAGAACCTTGTTATCGATCGAATGAAAAATGTTTTTAGACTCGGTCTCGCTCGCCTCGATACGTGCAAGCCATTTGACGCTACGGCCGCCGATACAGCCAGGGATGAGGACGCGCAAAGGATAGCCGTGGTCGGGCGGGAGAAGCTCCCCATTCATTTTGTACGCGAGGAGCACATCATAGTGGTCAGACATGGCGCGATTCGCGGCGAGTGACGTGCCATAAGCACCCTAAAGTCAAAGAGAGGGTAAGCTCACAGTGATGTTTAAAACTGAAGCATATACCTTAGACGTAGTGTCACAGCCATCAAAGCAAATGTAATTGACGTTGTCCAGAAGACCGCCTGCAAATTGATTGATCACGTCGCGAAGGTAGACACCTGTCCAGCATGCGGTGCTTGCACCTATTTTAAGCCATTGAAATCAGCAAGTGGCGGTCGTTGGACCTCCTACAGATTACCTGCAGCACCCCTACAGAAGACATTTGGTCAGGAGTCGATGTTACGTAACTATTCTTTGTTGATGATTTTGTTTACCATCCGAATCCAATGGACTGCTTTGTCATGTTTTGCTCTTTTCGTCGATTGCCAGCACACACCATGGTAACTGGGATGGTAACGGGTGTCAAGGACAGGATATCTTGCATGCTGAGGACGACGGGTTTACGGACGAGGCCAGTTATTTCGACACGATGCTCCTCCCAGGCAATTTGAGGGACAGGGCCATGGTTTCGAACGAAATGTAGTTGATTGGGCGTCACGAAGCCGGCTTGCTCCAACAATTTCAGCGGCGCCTCTATTAAAGCATACCATGTCGATACTTTTGGATGTGGCAAAGAGTATGCGCTCACGTACCCGCATTAAAAGGGTGCTTTCCTGTAAGGCGTACCATGGCAGGATCACGCAAGACAAAATTGTCAGGTGTATTTTCATCGCGGGTATCCACCGTGGTAGGGGCTGTAGGTGTGGTTATCAAGGGTGTATCATACTGTTGCGTGTCTTTTGTCGCTGCCATGTTTGTGATGATGAGGGTCAGCTTCTTGCACAGAAAGGGCGTGCTTGGGCGAGAATCGGGTGCAAATGCTAATAAAAACGAATTTTTTTTTGAAGTGAGCACCCAGGCCGATTTAGAGCAGCTTTCGTTCCTTAAAGCGGACTCAGAGGGTCTTTGGCCCACGCATCATCATCAGCTTTTGTCGCGCATCTTATGAACTTTATTTTTTTGTGGCTATCGCCGGGTCCTCCTACTTAGACTCACTTGCATGGAGGCTTGACTGATCTATACAGTCGCATCGCATCAATATTATTCGCTAGTCTCGTTTTCATGTTTTTGCTGATAACAAACAAAAGGGTATTGCCTAAAACAATAAAGAGATAAGAGGATACCTGTCTAAATCAGGCAGGCGCTGATAAGTCGTCTTCTGTCGCTTGTCCTCAGTCAACCATTCATCTCCATGTGACACAGTGCGTCTGGCTTCTGGTCATATACATAACATAAGATGACTGATATGGTATGCGCCCCTTTGTCCCCTCCACCCTGCCCCCCCCCCAAAAAAAAAAACAAATTCTTTATCGCAAGTGCAAAACCTGGAAAGTGCAATGTGATAGGATAAGCGGTTGCATCTTTTTCATTATCCACCCGCATCCAAGGAGATCGGCTTGACATGTGAGATAGACAGCGAAGATTGGCCTACTCGATAGTCACCTTAGTCTGCAGAGATTGATAGTGAAAGCTACGTTCTGTGTTATGAACGCTCATGATTAGTCCCTCCCTACGGCCCTCTCCTAGGTGACTTCTAATTTTCGCTTTCTTAACGGTCGCTGATAATGACCATATAAAAGCAAGTACCTCTTTCTTTTAATCCAAGAAGTTACTCGCTCCTTTCCCTACCTTACTGCACATTATTCAATATATCATGGTTGAGCTCTTTGCGAAAGAGTTACATGTGGATCAACATGGAAAAGCTGTAAACTTCCGCTTACACAGTTTGCAGTTCCCTCATATGCGCGCACTCCACTTGGTAGGTAGTAGATAAGCTATTTAGTCCAGGAAAATGCTCACTACCTGTTTCTCTCTGTTGAAGGCATGGCTGTCCTTCATGGTTGCCTTCATGTCCTGGTACTCAATCCCGCCACTTATGAGTGTCATCTCCAAGGAACTCGGTATCTCTTCTGATGAGGTCTATGACTCGAACGTCACTGCCGTCGCAGCCACCATCAGTAAGTGGCGAGACTTTACCTCATGTAGCTTGCTTATATTCCTCTTTGTCCAGTCGCACGTCTTTTCGTGGGTCCCTTGTGCGAGCGCTTTGGCCCTCGACGTGTAATGGCAACACTTCTCTTCCTTGGGGCCATCCCGACCGCCCTAAGTGGCCTCATCTCCAGTGGCGGCGGTCTGATTGCGCTGCGTTTTGTTATTGGCATCATGGGTGCCTGCTTTGTGCCCTGCCAGTTCTGGGCTACCCAGATGTTTGCGCCATCTATCGTAGGCACAGCCAATGCCATCACGGGCGGGTGGGGAAACATGGGCGCAGGAGTGACATACCTCATCATGCCAGCCATCTATAACGGTATCGCAACACATATTCCGAGCTGGCAGGCCTGGCGCGTTGTCTTTATCATTCCATCCGGCATCTGCATGGTCGTAGCCCTGTGCAACCTGTTTCTCGCAACCGATACACCGCAGGGCGACTGGATGAAACTCAAGCGCGAGCAACAGCAACAGCAACAGCAAGATTCCGGCCACAGCTCTTCGACCGAGACGTCGACCTTCGAAGAGGACATGGTGGGGGCGAAGACGGTACAGATCAAGACTGAAAATACTCTCGTCGAAGAAGCCATCGCACAAGAAGATAGCAATGCATCCATCAAAGACGTCAAGCGCAACGAGACGACCCTCGAACAGCTGCGCGGATTCGGCAAAGTGTTTTGCAAACCGGCGGTACTGATTCTCATTTGCCACTACGCGTGTTCCTTTGGCGCCGAACTCGCGATTGATAATGTCATTGGCCAAGTGTTCGAGAAGAAGTTTGCCTTGAATCCCTCCACCGCGGCTTACATTGGTTCTATCTTTGGCCTGCTGAACATTTGTTCTCGCCTCAGTGGTGGTCTCTTCTCGGACTTTTTGGCGCGGAAATTGCATCTCCAGGGCCGCATCCTAGCGCAGCTGATCCTCATGTGCCTCGAGGGCGCGTTCCTTATTGGTTTCAGTTTTGCCATGAAGACACTTTATGAAGCCATCATCCTCATGGTCTTTTTCAGTTTCTTTGTCCAGGCCGTGTGCGGTTCAACGTTTGCGATCGTGCCGTTTGTGGACCCTGAAAACAATGGCAAAGTTATGGGTATCATTGGCGCCGGCGGCAATTTTGGCGGCCTGATGTTCAACATTATGTTTCGCGAGTTTGATGGTGGGTTCGAGCTTGCCTTTTTGGCGCTCGGCATCATCACTTTAGGGTTTGGGATCTTGGGTATCACGCTCCTCCGTGTACAACACCATTCGATCTGGCAGATCCTTAAACCTTCCACTACGATTTAGGACCCTCTCGACTTGTAAATACTCCCTCTCCTCTTGATGTACAGACACGCAGTCTTTTGTAGTATGAATATAGTTATACCAGATATGTTATTCGAGACTTAACTAGCCTACAAAATTTCGTTCCGAAATTAGTTCTCGTGGAGTACCCTTCATTTTTATTCTACATACCAGCGGC